>JABEVN020003463.1:0-18101 GCA_013146195.2 Codonopsis lanceolata | reverse complement strand
CGTCTGAACCACCGAAACCGCCCGTCCTTTTCGTTGCACCTTCTTTTCTATCACTTCTTCCTCCCTCTTCTTTCTTCTTCAACGACCCCTGCTGTTGTTGGGGAGAACTTCTTCTTCCTCCTTCCTCTCTACTTCCTCTTGACCCCTGGCATTTGTTGAGGAGCCTTCTTCACTGTTCCTAAGAAGAAGAAAGCCGCGCTTAGGAAGTGCGTGAAATAACACCATCTTCTCCACCCTACTCCTACCGACTCTATCACTTCTCCACCATCTTCTCGAACCTATCTCCATCCTTCCTCTGAATCTTCCCTAGCCATTATTCCCACTCCTTCTACCCCTCTACTTCCTTTTCTATGCCGAGCCATTTCTCTCCTCTTGCCCTCACATATCGACTCTTCTCTGCAAACAGCTTTTCTGAGAAATCTTCCCTCCTATCTCTCAATACATCACTCCTATTTCCATCTCTCTTGACCTATACCAAATTCTCTTTCCTTCCATCTCTCCACGCCACCCATTCCTTTCTTTTGATTTCTCTTCTATTTCGACCTTCTCTATCCTTCTACCTCCCTCTAACTTCATTCTTCTACACTATATCCTTTTCCCTCCTACCTTTTAGAAGCCTCTTCTTCCTCTTCTCTTCTTCTTTCTCTGTCGGTAGCCTAGCCGCGACATTGAAATTGATTCCAAACCCTCTTCTCCTCCATCCACAATCTCTGCTGCTAACCACCATGCTTCTTCATCCTCTTCTCCAAACTTTGCTTCTAACCCTTGAGACCCATATCTCGGTCCACTTCAACCCTCTTCCCTTCCGATAAGCATTGATCACGCCCTTCTTGATCTTCTCCGAGCCAACAATGACCAGCTCGCTCAGCTCAACACCACCGTATCTTCTATGGCACAGCAGATCGAGGTGCTCAGCTATGGCCTCAACGCTACTCATGCCACCATCTTTGACATCGGCAAGATTTTTGATCAACTGTGAATGACAAGATTCAAGCCTTCATTACTCACCTAAGCCTCGGTTCAAGATCAACAAGCTGCTTCGATAGGCATCTTTGCCTCAATGATCAACAGTCGGATTCGTGTTCTCTTCGATGAGCTCAAGACCGGCATGGCACGAGCGATTATTCGTAGAGATCGAGGTTGCCGATTTCAGCGATCTTCGCCTTGTCGAAAGGCGATCAGAGGCTGCTGGCTGCCCTGAACAATAGTAGGGTTGGTGCCATCGTGAGGAGAGAGCTACTCACTTTTTGAATCAAGCCCCGATTGAAGAACGAGAACCGACTCCGAGAACGCCTCGAATGACGAATCGTAGTCTCGGGTTGGAGACTACTTAGAACTCCACGCACTCATCCCAATCTATTCTCGAATCGTTGGTATTTAGTTACGTATCTTTGTTTTAAACTCTCAGCTTTTGCCAAAACTGGCCAAAGAGCTTGTTTAATCACAGATGACCTCAGTTTCTTTCAAAGTTTAAATTGCTTTATCTTGCTATTATTTAGTTTATTTAAACTTCGTGTTTAAATCTTTATATGTTGCATGTGTACTTATCTCAAAGATTTAAACCTTGCTCTACTTAGTACTTGCTATTAATGTTTTTATCCTGTAAGTACTTAGTCTAGTAGCTATCTCTCTACTAAGGCTTCTGCTCTAAGAGGCATGTCTGCTCTTCATAAAAATCTTTAAGACATGTTATTATCTTTGTTCATGATTCAAAGTCTGGTAGTAGCTGAGATGATGACATCAATCAAATAGGAGGAGATTGTTGATTCCTAATTCTAGATTTGGTTGAGTCATCCTCTGATTCTAGTGTACAGTGGCTAAAAGGTCTGCGTACCGATTAGTGTGGCAACTGTCTCAGAATCAATTTGTTTAGAACTGTTTAGTGTTAGTTTTAGGCGCGGTTTTGCAAGCCTCTTCAGCAGCCCTGGAAGAACAACAGACTTTGAAGTCTGCTCAAAGTGCAAAAATTAAAATAGCCAAATCATGATATTATGACATGTGTACACCTATTTAGATATTTTCGAAAATATCTAGTCATTATGTCTTGATCAGATTTCATTTTCAAGAAGTCAACTCTACATGCGACAAGCCGGCCCGACTGTCTCGAAACCCACGAAGACATTACCCTTTTGGCTAAGAAGACTTTAAATTTGGCGCTGATGCGAAACCTTACTTTATTTGGGAATGTCTCTCTGCACACCTTGCATCACCGATGAGCGTGGCTCTTACATCTCCCAAAGCGCCGAATTGCATTCAATGCAATTGAACGTTGGACACAGCCCACTCTGTCTCAGTCCAACGGTCCAAAGATCTCTTCCTGGTATTTATTCAAGTCTTGAAGATCTGAAGAACAACTCTTGCGCATTAAACTCTCAAGCTTCATCTTCAATACTCAAGCATTCAAGAGATCAAAGGACAAGGACTAACACTTCACCAAACTTTACAAGCTTTGCGAGATCCGCCATCTTAAATTCGTTTCAGCTTCTTTTAGTTTGTTTTTAAACTGTTCTTTAATTCTGCACGTGAAGAGAACAATTAATCATTGATTGTTTCTCTCACCATTATACACTTGGTTAAAAACTTATTTTGTACACGATCCATTAGAGATCTTACTCATAAACCTAGTGGATAAACAAGTGCACTTTTAAAATCCAAAGCTAACCACTTTGGTAGTGGATGTAGTACTATTCACAGTACGAACCACTTCAAATTCCTGTGTGCTGTTTGAACTGTTCTTATCATTCTCATTAACTTGCTTGGCCTTAATCGCCTTGAATACGTACTACCTAAACAGCTCTCTTGATAGTTCAGACTCTCCTTTGATTCCGCTGCCTTAACACTTCTATTTAAACTTTCCAAGAAATCATTAAGAAGTGTTTACGAAAAGTTTTTAATAAAAACATAACTAGGCTATTCAACCCCCCCCCCTTCTAGCCTAGATTGAGCCTATTTTGGGACAAACAGGCTAGTTTCGAAGCAATGACCTCCAATTTCCATCTCACCTTGATAAGGGTAGCTAAGATATGGTTAATCTAGCAGACAATAGTACTATGGGTACTTTGGACCAAATAGTTGAGGAGTTCCAAAAGAGGTACAAAGACAATAGTAGCTCTGAGAATAATAGGGAACTTGAGGCGTGCACCCAAAAGGAAAAAAGAAACATGTGCAGATTTTGCAGAACCCACTAGAGATGATGCTGCTGCTACCAGAGCTTATGATGATGCTGCTGCTACTGTTGGTGTTGACCCTATCTTCAATACTCTAGCCAATACAGCCCAGGCAGACAACTCAGACAGCATAGATGGATCCTCCAGCTTTTAAAAACACTTGCTATTCTTAAAACTGTTTACATTTGCTACTTGTAATTTAGCTTTATATATTTGGCATGCTTATCTATTACATCCTGCCTTAACTAAACATCTTATGCAAGGATCATTCACTAAGTTCTAAGCTGAACTTAGCCCTTTACCCTACTTAACATATATCTCTTGATTGCTCTCTGCTTATGATGAATGACTTTAAGTGGATAGGAGGAGATTGTTGGAAATATGCATGATTTACTTAAAACCATTAAGTATACAAACCTTAGTCAATCCATGTCTAAAACAAACTTAAATAGTCAAATGTTTTTTAAGAAGACTGGATACTTAAGATTGCTATATGCTGACACTTTAAATTGTTAATAACAAATTATTTCCTTCTTTGCTCAAACAAACTATTTCTAACAATTTCTTTGTTTGTGCTAGGACAAGATCTTATGTGTTATATCTCCTACACAAGATCCCTATGATCCTAGCACCACCTTCCACAAAAATAGAGGCAAATATGGAGAACCTAATGGGAATGATGCTCAAGGTCTTGAATAAAGGGGAATTTTCTACGTGAGTATTAACGTTACAACCTTCGGCTATGCTGCCCTTAAAATTTAAAATGCCTGACATAGAGAAATTCGATGGGACTCGATGCCCTATCTCCCACCTAAAATCTTACTCTACCAGCATGCAGTCAAGAGGGGCTAGTTTCGAAGCAATGGCCTCCAATTTCCATCTCACCTTGATAGGGGCAGCTAAGCAATGGTTAATCTAGCAGACAATAGTACTATGGGTACATGGGACCAAATAGCTGAGGAGTTCCAAAAGAGGTACAAAGACAATAGTAGCTCTGAGAATAAAAGGGAACTTGAGGCGTGCACCCAAAAGGAAAATGAAACCTGTGCAGATTTTGCAAAAGCCACTAGAGATGATGCTGCTGCTACCAGATCTTATGATGATGCTGTTGTTACTAGTGGTGTTGACCCTATCTTCAATACTCTAGCCAATCTTAACGGAGCACGAGAGCCAGGCCCGTGCAGCCCGAGCACGCAACACCTTGGGTCATCAGGTCCACCACAAGTCGACCCAAAAGTCCATAGATGATGTTGGTGCCCAGTAGTAGCGAATGGCTACCTTATAAATCACACACAAGTCCCACATCTACTCGATGTGGGATTGGGGTATTACAATCTCCCCCACTCAAATCCTTAACGTCCTCGTCAAGGCGGGTGTACCGGGCGTGTAGGATTCAAGAGGTGGCTCGTACGGGGATCAAGAGGTGGTTCCTACCTTCTGCGGTGTAGCACTTTGGTCCCCCACACAGCACTTTGTTCCCACATTTTCGGCCGGGACCCGCTCTGATACCATTTGTAACGACCCGAGCCCGAGAGCCCGGTCTGCTACGTGTAGCCCACACACTGGCCCACTGAGCACGCAGCACCTTGGGTTATCAAGCCTACCACAAGCCGACCCAAAAGTCCATGGATGATGTTGGTGCCCAGTAGTAGCGCATGTCTACCTTATAAATCACACACAAGTCCCACATCTACTCGATGTGGGATTGGGGTATTACAAATACATCTCAGGTAGACAACTCAAACAACACAGATGGATCCTCCAGCTTTTAAAAACACTTGCTATTCTTAAAACTGTTTACATTTGCTACTTGTAATTTAGCTTTATATATTTGGCATGCTTATCTATTACATCCTGCCTTAACTAACATCGTATGCAATGATCATTCACTAAGTTCTAAACTGAACTTAGCCCTTTACCCTACTTAACATATATCTCTTGGTTGTTCTCTGCTTATAATGAATGACTTTAAGGGGATAGGAGGAGATTGTTGGAAATATGCATGATTTACTTAAAACCATTAAGTATACAAAGCGTAAGTCGAGTTCATAGCCCGACAAGGCTAAAGGGAGGGGGTGAATAGCCTTTTAAAAAATTTGAGGGTAAATTTGAAAAGCTTTAAAAGTTTGCAGCGGAAAATGTAACTTTGTCAGTCAGCCGATATGGTCAGCTGGCTGAAGTGTTAAAGAAGCTGACACGGATAGAAAATTGGTCAGCTAGCTGACACACTTAATTTTCTATTTGAAATAGATCACTAAATATAATGAAGGAACTGAAGAACAATTTTATCAAAACAAACAAGTAAACAATTTATGTAAGTAACTGGCTGACACTTAAGCAGATCAAGACTTCTTAAGTGTTAGATCGGTTGTAGAGGCGATGAAATAACTGACAAAGAAATTGAAGTGGTACACAGTAAAAACTGCTACGTCCACTACCAAGTTGGTCAAACTTGGATTTTTTTAAGTGCACTAATTTTATTAAAAATCTAATTGATCTCTAACGGATTAGTGTACAACAAAAGACCAGTGTTTATGGAGTATGATTGAATAACAATCAAACTCGTGAGACAAACTAACTGATTTCTAAAGAATATGAAGTAAGTCACTCAGTGTTTGTCTAAACAATAACTAGAAAGAAATTATCAGTGAAGAATATCTAGCTAAAATTTAAGAAGGCTAAGGCACAAAGAGGATTTCTTTGAGAGTATGAATGCTTCAGACTTCTATATATTCTTCAAGAGATTCATGTGGGTATATATAGATGATCTTGAAGTGTAGCCCGTTAGGAACACATTTGAATTTGAAATGTGTTTGAGCAATACAGACGTATCTTTTCACAAGATCACAGGGATCCTGTTAGAAAGATATCGTATAAAATATCTAACAAAACAAAAAATAAGAAAGTGTCAGTACTAGGGAATGTTTAAGTAAAAGAGGTAAAGAAACTGACACTTTAAAACTATGGTCAGCTGATCAAAGTGACTGACAAAGAATTATGCCACAAGCTGACCAAAATAAAATAACTTATAAGTTCTTGGCTGACAACATGTAGAATGATTTTAAACAAATTTAAATTAAGGCAAGATTCAACAATCTCCTCCTATTTGCTTAAAACCATTCACTCAAAGCAGAGAGCAATTATAGAACTTATATTCCTGCAAAATAGATGTTAGTAAGCCAAGCATATAAGAGATAAAGTGAAGTTGCAGGAAATTAAAAACCAGAAAGGAATTAATTGTCTACTACAAGTAAAACCGAAGTTCTAAAAGTTTGAGAGTTTAAGAAAGAGTTTAGTTTAGATCATTCGATTCGCGATGTGGATCTTGCCAGTGGTTTTGTCGAAGAGTAGCCATTGATGGACCAACATCGGCTGGGTTCTTTATGCGCCGGCATCGACTTCCTTTTAAAGCTTCGGTTTCGATCCAGCGGCGAGATGGCTTAAGACCAAGTCTTTGTCTAAGAAGCTTGTTCTCAGCTAGGAATGCATCAGCTCTTGCTCTCTGTTTCTTGTCCTCCTGAATGGTTTGGAGCATCACTACTAGAAAGCGCGCCTTCAGCAACAGAATTATAAGCGACATAAATTGAGCATCAGCGACATAATTGATTTGAAAATGCCTTTAGCGACGGAAATTTCGTTGCTGCAATTAAATTGAAATTAAATTCTGAAAACCTTTAGCGACGGAAAATTTCGTCGCTAAAGGTGACCTTTAACAATGGAAATTCCGTTGCTGAAAATAAATTGAAACCAAATTCCTGAAAAATTTAGCGACGGCAAATTGCGTGGCTAAAGGTGACCTTTAGCAAAGGAAATTCCGTTGCTGGAATTAAATTGAAATTAAATTCTGAAAACCTTTAGCGACGGAAAATTCGGTCGCTAAAGGTGACCTTTAGCAACGAAAACTTCGTTGCTGAAATTAAATTGAAATTAAATTCTGAAAACCTTTAGCGACGGAAAATTATGTTGCTAAAGGTCACCTTTGCGGCGGAAGTTGCGAAGTAAATTAAAATTAAATTCTGAAAACTTGTAGCGACGGGAAAATTAAAAGTCGCTAACCTTAGCGACAATTCGTTCTGAAAATAAGTGAAATTAAGCATCGAGAAAACTTCTAGCGACGGAATTTTGAAATTATATATATATATAGGAAATATTATAATAATTTTAATGAATGATATTTTATTATTAAATTAATATTTGAAATGTTAATTTAATAATATAATATCATTTATTAAAATGATTAGCATCAATATAATTACAAAAATAAAAATATCTACATTACAACTTAACTTAACTTAACGTAACGCAACGTAACGTAACTTAACTTAACTTAACGTAACGTAACGTAACTTAACTTAACATAACATAATATAACATAACATAACTTAACTTAACGTAACGTAACTTAACACGCTACGCCTGTTGGCGAAATGTTATAATGGACTACGATGGACCATTATAACATGAAAATGCCTATACGTCTATGGGCTTAGAAATGTTATAACGATTGTGCGATGGACCATTATAACATGAAAACACGTTAAATCTATTGGCGAAATGGTATAATGGAGTACGATGGACCATTATAACATGAAAACACGCTACGCCTATTGGCGAAATGTAATAATGGACTACGAGGGACCATTATAACATGAAAATACGCTACGCCTATTGACGAAATGGTATAATGGAGTACGATGGACCATTATAACATGAAAACACACTATGCCTATTGGTGAAATGTTAAAATAGAGTACGATGAACCATTATAACATGAAAACACGCTACGCCTATTGGCGAAATGTTAAACTGGAGTACGATGGACGATTATAACATGAAAAACACGTTTATTGCCTTAGACGAAATGTTATAATGGAGTACGATGGACCATTATAACATGAAAACACGCTACGTCTATTGGCGAAATGGTATAATGGAGTACGATAGACCATTATAACATGAAAACACGCTACGCCTATTGGCGAAATGGTATAATGGAGTATGATGGACCATTAAAACATGAAAACACGCTACGCCTATTGGCGAAATGGTATAATGGAGTACAATTCACCATTATAACATGAAAACACGCTACGCCTATTGGCGAAATGGTATAATGGAGTACGATGCACCATTATAACATGAAAACACGATACGCCTATTGGCGATTTGGTATAATAGACTACGATGGATCATTATAACATGAAAACACGATACGCCTATTGGCGAAATGTTATAATGGACTACGATGGATCATTCTAACATGAAAACATGCTACGCTTATTGATGAAATGGTATAATGGAGTATGATGGACCATTATAACATGAAAACACGCTACGCCTATTGGCGAAATGTTATAATGGAGTACGATGGACCATTATAACTTAAAAGACGCTACGCCTATTGGTGAAATGGTATAATGGAGTACGATGAACCATTATAACATAAAAACACGTTACGCCTATTAGTGAAATGTTATAACTTAATGTAATGTAACGTAACTTAACGTAACGTAACGTAACTTAACATAACGTAACGTAACGTAACATAACTTAACGTAATGTGTGGCACCCCGACCCGGATTCCAATGCGAAACCCCAAGTCGGACCGCCCAAATATACACAAGTAAGCATGCGCAAGTAGGATTATAAAATTCATGTGGCACAACATCGCATACAAACAACAACTCGGCTACACTTGGCCGGAAAATAATCTTAAAATAAACAAGTCATCGGCGACGTTACAGCCGGAACCCAACAACTACTCCTACAATTTTAACACATGCATATAATGTCCTCAACGGCCACAACATGCCGGAGACAACAACAACAATAATATTTAAAAGAGCTTTAGCGGAAGAAACTGTAGTGAACCATTAACATATAAACAAGCTCGACCTATAAGTCGGCATACAAAAGAATATAAGTCTTAAGTCATAAGGTTATACTACAACAACAAAAACCCCAAAGTCAAGTCTAGGTGACTTGCTTCCCAACGTCCTTGCCAAAATAAAAGTCTAATTACAAATCCCAAAAGAACAACCTTCTAGCTCGCAATCAACTAATGCGGTTATGGCAAGTCTAGCGAAATCCGTCTCCATGGCTCGGATCTAAGGAAAACAAAGTAAACAAATAGGGTAAGTCGAAAGACTTAGTAAGTTACTAAAAATGCATGTTCATTTTATAGCATGACATTTATCACCATTATGGCTCATGTTCTCCATATAGCACTTAGCACATTATTCACATAAGTGCGGGAAAATAAATCATACAAGTAGGATATGATATAGTCACGGCCGCTTCGTCGCTCCTGCATCAAACTTTATTATACTGGATTGTGCCACATCGATGCTCGGTGATTACATCGACTTTCTTCGAGAACCTACTCGATTTAGATAGCAGCCAATGCGAACGTATTGACGGCTACTTCCCACCCAAACAGAGGTGTGTGTGAGGTCCCAGTGCGGCGATCCATAGCGGCACGAATCTCACAACGTGAAGGCGTGCATCGTCCCACCTCGACGTAATAAACAAACCAAATAATGCCAAAGCTGGACTCGATGTGATGCACAAGTAGATATTTACTTGACTTAAACCAATTAAGGATTGAATCCGACAGGTGAACTCATCGAGCAAGTAGGGTATTAATCTCTACCATAAAACATGTCAAGGCAATTAATTGCTCAAAACCAATCATACACAACAACTTGTTGCAAACAATTAATCTAAGCTCATATTTGAGTAAACCCAATCAAACGGTGTCCAAACTTCGTAGGGATTGAAATTAGGGTTCAACATGTTCAAATCTTCCCTAGAGTCGACTCCGTTGAGTCTTTACTCTAAATTCCCAATTTTGGAGGAATTGAAGCTATGTGCTTCATAACCCAACCTAGGCCATCTATAAGTTCAACAAGGTTATAAATTCACCAAAGCATTGCAATGTGATTCATATACATCATAGAGTTCAATTTATAGGATAGAACACATAACAACATAACAACTTGTCAAATAGGCTTAAATTAGGGCATTCTCATATAGCACCATTTCTATCAACATATATATAATACATGTTTCTAACATGTTCATAACCTTAAATAGACAAGATGAAAGAGTATCATAAACTTTGATAGGCAAGAAATCATCCTATACATGCTTCTAACAAACTCATTCTTTCAAAACACAAGATGAAGGCATAAATTCCGTTGAATTAAAACATCATAAGCTTTGTTTCCTTAGGGTCAATGAGAATTAAAACAAAGAAGAAAAGAAGTAACTTAAAGGAAGAAAACTATTCGGTTGAAAGTGATCTACTCTTCAAGCTCTACACTTTTAATGAAGGTGGCTTGAGCAAATGAGGGAAGGATCATGGAGGATGAAGATGAGAGGTTCAAGAAGCCATGGGAGAGTCTTGGAGAAGAAATCTCGTTTTTGGAGAGTGAAGGAGAGAAATGAGGGTCAAAATCTGCAGATGTGGTGTATATGGGTTTAAAAATTGAGTGGGACAAGTGTCAACATGATGTGGTCCCTTTAAATCTGATTTTTTGGTAGCTTAATTAATCACTAAAGCACTCTTAATCCACTTTTAAAACTTGTTAGAGATGTTAGGACATAAGTAAGGAGGGTTAGGGAGGTTTAGGGTCAATTAGGATGGGGGGTTAAGGGTCTAATTGGTCACAAATCGATTGCAAGAGAAAAATTCAGGTGAACCGGCACTTGAGGCGTCGCCTCTATCTCCATGCGCGCCTGGACTTCTCGCCAAATTATGTTCATTTTGCAATGCTCTCATATTGTCCTCCGAGCCGGGTGATCGATCCGAGTGAGCGAAGCATGGTCCAGCCTGAACTTGGTCTAAACATGTCCTAAATGGTCCCAAACTCATGGGCAACCATTCTAAGGTCTAACCCAACTCAAAACAAGTCGGAAACACACCGAACAACATCCGAACAAGGTAGGACAAGGCTCGAATCATGCGATTTAATGGTTAACGAATCAAACACCAATCAAACACCAATCATATTAGGATAACTTGGACATGGAAAAGGCTTTGTTTAAACATGGTTATGACCTGAATACAAGGCCGAGAACTCAACGAACACTTCGCATCTACTAAATACACAAGCAATACGAGCAACGAGGGAAATCGCTAAGGCCAAACAAAGCAATCGAACCGGCGATTCAACAAGCAAGCATACATGATTCTAAACATGTTAAGAGCTTCATGAATGACTTATGAATGATTCTAAATCATATATAGACTATAAAACATGCTCACAAGCAATATGAATGCATGAACACAAGCAACGAATGGCTGGGTGCCACATTCTCCCTTCCTTAAGGAATTTAGTCCCTAAATTCTACCAAGTCCTCAAACAAATGTGGATGCTTCTCGCGCATCTCCGGCCCGCTTCCCAAGTTGCTTCCTCGATGTTGTGATTCTTCCAAAGAACTTTGACTAAAGGAATCCTCTTGGTTCGTAGCACTTGCTCTTTAGTATCCAAAATCTTCACTGCTTTTCAACATAAGACATATCCGGCTCAAACGTTATATCCTCATACTCAAGCATACGTGATTCATCTCATCATACTTCCGTAACATAGAAACATGAAATACGTTATGAGTCTCTCGAAAGTGAAGGTGGCAATGCAATTCGATACGCTAAGGACCCAACTTCTCAACCTCGAATCCAACCAATGTATCTCTGTAAGCTTTCCCGAATTCGCATCTCTCCTGTCACCTTCAAGAACACGTAGTCTCCCACTTGGAACTCAAGATCCCTTCTACGATTATCCGTGTAGCTCTTTTTGTCGACTTTGAGCGGTGCGTAATCTATCTCTAATTATCTTCACGCTCTCAACCGACTGTTGCACTAACTCGGAACCCCAAAGTTTTGCCTCTCCAACTTCGTCCTAACAAATTGGTGATCTACACTTACGCCCATACAATGCTTCATACGGCGCCATCTTTATGCTCTTTGGTAACTATTATTATACGCAAACTCCGCCAAGGGTAAATGAGAATCCCAACTTCCTTTAAAATCCAAGACGCTGCACAAGCTCGAAGCATGTCCTCCAAAATCTGAATCAAACGCTGACCGACCATCCGCTTTGAGGATGAAAAAACAGTGATCAAGTCTAATCTCGTCCCCAAAGCCTCTTGCAACGCTTTGCCAAAATCTGATGTGAACCTCGGATCTCTATCGGATACAATACTCACAGGTACGCCATGAAGTCTCACGATCTCCTGAATGTACAAGGCCGCAACCGAGTCAATGAATAAGTGATAGCAATCGAATAAAGTGTGCTGAGACTTAGTCAATTTGTCAACTATAACCCAAATCCGCATTAAATCCTCTCGCGCGCGGTAACCCCGTCACAAAATCCATAGTAATAAACTCCCACTTCCATTCGTGAATCTCAAGTGGTTGTAGAAATCCAGCCTTTGATGTTCAGCCTTAACCCTGTTGGCAAGTCAAACACTTCGATACATACTCGCATTTCCTCTTCATGCCTTTCCACCAAAATTGTCTTTTCAAATCCAAATACATCTTTCAAATCCCTGTGTGAATGGTGTACCTCGCTTATGATCTTCGTGCTCCTGGTGAATGGTATAGCCTCTTCTTTATGAGCCTCATTATCAAGAACTAGCCTTTTCAAATCATTATTAGCAGGACACAAATTCTACCTCGAAATGTCAGTACCCTCACTATTAATCACAAAATCAGTGATACATTCTCACCAACCCATCAATAATTTTCTTCAACTCCGGATCATTCCTTGCGCTTCTTTGATTTCTCCCAAATAAAACTGCGTCCCAAACAAACCTAACATTTAGCACGAACATTTGAAAATCACACCTCTATCATAAACATAAATACTAGACCTCAATCTCGCAAATCTTCCAACATTTTCCATTCTCTAACCATCATACAAGACATGTGAACTTTCCTACTCAAGGCATCCGCTACTACATTTGCCTTCCCTGATGATACAAAATAGTACAATCATGGTCTTTTAATTTCTCCATCCATCTTCTTTGCCTCATGTTCAACTCCTTTTTGAGAAAACAAATACTTCAAACTTTTGTGGTCGGTAAAGATCTCAAATTTAGCCCCATATAAGTAATGCTTCCATTTATGCAACGCGAAAATAATCGCAGCCAACTCCAAATCATGTGTCGGGTAATTCACTGTTCTGGGTAGACAATCGACGCGTAGGCGATAACTCTACCATTTTGCATCAAGCACACATCCCAAACCTTCCTTAGAAGCATCACTATAAATCACAAAATTATCTCCTCCACTAGGCAAAGCCAAAATAGGTCGCCGAAGCCAACCGCTTCTTAAGCTCTTGGAAACTAGCCTCACATTTCTCGCCTCCAAACAAATGGCATATTCTTTTGTGTCAATCTAGTCATAGGAGTCACAATCCGAGAAAAACCCTCAATAAATCTCCTGTGAATAACCCGCTAGACCCAAGAAACTCCAAACCCTCTGTGAATCGAACTAGGTCTCTTCCAATTCATCACCGCTTCAACCTTAGAAGGATCAACGACTATCCCGGCGCTATAAACGATATGCTCCAAAAATGATACTTCTTCAAGCCAAAAGGCACATTTACTAAACTTCGCATAAAGTTGTTTCTCCCGAAGAATAGACAAGACAATCCTCAAGTGTTTCTCATGCTCCTCCCGAGATTTCGAATACACTAAGATATCATCAATAAAGACTACCACGAAACAATCAAGATAGCTATGAAAGACACGATTCATCAAGTCCATAAACACCGCTGGTGCATTCGCCAACCCAAACGGCATCACTACAAATTCAAAGTGCCCATATCTAGTGCGAAAGCCGTGCCTTTGGAATGTCTTCCTCTCTAACCTTCAATTGGTAGTAACCCCATCTCAAATCAAGCTTAGAATACACAATAGACCCTTGCAATTGGTCAAAGAGGTCATCAATGTGGGTAGTGGATATTTATTCTTAATGGTCACCTTATTCAATCCCCGATAATCTATGCATAACCGCAAACTCCCATCTTTCTTCCTCACAATAAGACCTATGTGCCCCTGCGACACACTCGGTTTAATAAAGCCAATCTCTAGGAGTTCCCCGCAATCAATTTTCAACTCCTTAAGCTCCGCGGCGCCATCCTATACGGTGCCTTAGAAATCGGTGAAGTCCCTAATAAGCTCAATACAAAATTCTAGCTCTCATCGGGTGGCATAGCATGGTCGGTAGAAAATACATCGAGAAACTCACATACTACCGGAACCTCTTCTAATTTCAAGTGAAGACTTCTTCTTATCAACAACGCATGCAAGATAACCCGTACACCCTTGAGACAATAATTTTCTAGCCCTTAGAGTAGAAATAAAATGCAAGCCACTTGATGCATGATCACCCACAAATGTAAATTCAGCACACCAATATAAAAAGTAACCCGCTTTTATGGCGGTCAACTATAGCATGATAAGCACATAACCGGCCCATGCCAAGAATCACATCAAAATCACGTATAGGTAGAACTACCAAGTCCGCAGAGATGCAAAGTGTGGTCACCTACCAATACATCACAAGATTTAAACACTTCAGATGCGAGCATATATTCCCCGGGCGGGTAGACACCTCAAGCAAATATGGCAAAGGTTGAGGCAAAGCACACAAATTCTCAACAAAGCGAAGCAACATAAGAATGTGAAGACCCCGCCGGATCTATGAGAACTCGAGCCTTATGATCAAATATAGAAAGAGTACCTCCTATCACTGCCGTAGACCCCTCGAACTCGCGCCGATCAAGCACAAACACAGCCCCCGCACCTTAGGTTTACCATCCCCATCTCTCTTAGCTCCTGCATCACGCCGGCTGGCTACCCAACCGATTGACCTTAAACTTTGGACAATCTTTCTTCATGTGAGTCCCATCACCACGCAATAACATTTCCCCATTTTTCCCCAACACCTATAACCAACCGTGTGTCTGCATTCTCGATGTAACGAACAAATCATAGTCTCATTACGTGATCCTTGCCGCCCCGAGTAGAAGAAGTGTTGTTGCCCCCGCTTGCCCCGCTCCCCCCGGCTCCGTGGCCTACGTTGGCCTCCACCTCTCCTATCTTTGTTCCTTGGTATCCCCTTCTGCTACCTGAATTATTTCCCGATTAGTGTTCTCGAGTAGTCTGCCGTCGTGCATTACCCGAATTATTCTTGCTCGGTGCTCCTCAATATCCCCGCTCCACCTCATAAGCTCTATCAACCGCACTCGATAATCGAGTGAGCTTAAGTGCTAGAATTTGCTTCCTAAATTCAGTTCTCAACCCCTTAACAAACTTATGCGCCTCCGTGCTTTCCAAGAGAGGAATCAAGAAATACGTGCAATAACGGCTCAATTCGGTGAACTTCGCGGAATACTCCGCTACATACCATACTACCATGCTCAAGATCATAAAATTCTTTCTCCCTTTTGTTGCGAACGAACTACATCCAAGCACATATTCATTTTAAACTCCCTTTGAAAATTAGCCCAAGTGATAGGAACTTGTCAATCTCCCAACTTTCCTTCAACACATTCCACCAATGCTCGCGGCTCCCTCCCTTGAACTTAAATGTTGCTAGCATGACTCTCTCACTCATCGGTGCATCCCAACATAGATAGCACCTTAATCATCTCTTCCATCCACAACTCAGCCTCCCTAGGTTTCGGCTCCCCAAGAAATGCACTAGGCTTCTTCAGCTTAAGGAATCTCTCTAGAAGAGTGGTGTCATTCCTAGGTCTCGGTGGTGGTACAACTTCCTCCTCGGGTCGAGGTGGTGGTGGTGCTCCTCAGCCTGACCTCCCTGGCCTGCCCCTGCCGGAAAAGCCATCAACCTACGTTGTAACTCGCCATATCGGACCCACCCCTGATTCCAACTATGGCGGCGGTACCTCGGCCTCAGGCTCTGGCTGACCTCTCTCCGGCCTACCTCTACCACGGCCATTGCCATCCCTAGGATTCTCTAACATCAAACCCCTACAAGAATTCACTCGACGTTAGAATCAACACACAAATAACCAACCCACCTAGGCCATGGAACCTATCTCGGCCGATGACGCGCTAACCTATAGCTCGATATTAATTGCGTGGCACCCGACCGATTCCAATGCGAAACCCCAAGTCGGACCGCCCAAATATACACTAAGTAAGCATGCAAGTAGGATTATAAAATTCGTGTGGCGCAACATCGCATACAAACAACAACTCGGCTACACTTGGCCGGAAAATAATCTTAAAATAAACAAGTCATCGGCGGCGTTATGCCATATGGAACTCCAACAACTACTCCTACAATTTTAACACATGCATATAATATCCTCAACGGCCACAACATGCAAGACAACAACAACAATAATATTTAAAAGAGCTTTAGCGGAAGAAAGCGTAGTGAACCATTAACATATAAACAAGCTCGATCTATAAATGCTCGGCATACAAAACATTATAAGTCTTAAGTCATAAGGTTATACTACAACAACAAAACCCCCAAAGTCAAGTCTAGGTGACTTGCTTCCCAACGTCCTTGCCAAAACAAAAGTCTAATTACAAATCCCAAAGAACAACCTTCTAGCTCGCAATCAACTAATGCGGTTATGGCGAAGTCTAGAGCAAACCGCCTCCTTGGCTCGGATCTAAGGAAAACAAAGTAAACAAATAGGGTAAGTCGAAAGACTTAGTAAGTTACTAAAAATGCATGTTCATGTTATAGCATGACATTTATCACAATTATGGCTCATGTTCTCCATATAGCACTTAGCACATTATTCACATAAGTATGGAGAATAAATCATACAAGTAGGATATGATATAGTCACGGCCGTCAGCTCTTTTCCCGCATCAAACTTTATTATACGGGATTGTGCCACATCGATGTACCTTTGTGATTACATCGACTTTCCGAGAACCTACTCGATTTAGATAGCAGCCAATGCGGCACGCGTATTGATACAGAAAGGCAGTTACTTCCCCATCATGCCAACAAAGGTGGAGTGTGTGTGAGGTCCTGTGCGAGTGCGCGATCCATAGCGAGCACGAATCTCACAACTTCGTGAAGGCGATGCATCGTCCCCACCTCCGTAATAAACAAACCAAATAATGCTATTTGGACTCGATGTGATGCACACAAGTAAATATTTACTTGACTTAAACCAATTAAGGATTGAATCCGACAAGGGCGAACCTCATCTGAGCAAGTAGGGTATTAATCTCACCATAAAACATGTCAAGGCAATTAATTGCTCAAAACCAATCATACACAACAACTTGTTGTAAACAATTAATCTAAGCTCATATTTGAGTAAACCCAATCAAATGTGTCCAAACTTCAGAGGGATTGAAATTAGGGTTCAACATGTTCAAATTTCTCCCTCAGAGTCGACTCGCTTGAGTCTTTACTCTAAATTCCCAATTTTGGAGGAATTGAAGCTATGTGCTTCATAACCCAAACCTAGGCCATCTCTAAGTTCAACAAGGTTATAAATTCACCAAAGCATTGCAATGTGATTCATATACATCATAGAGTTCAATTTATAGATAGAATACATAACAACATAACAACTTGTCAAATAGGCTTAAATTAGGGCATTCTCATATAGCACCATTTCTATCAACATATATAATAACATGTTTCTAACATGTTCATAACCCAATAGACAAGATGAAAGAGTATCATAAACTTTGATAGGCAAGAAATCATCCTATGCTTCAACAAACTCATTCTTTCAAAACACAAAGATGAAGGCATAAGGGGCAATTATGCCTCAATCCTCACCTCTATATCATCATGCTTTGTTTCCTTAGGGTCAATGAGAATTAAAACAAAGAAGAAAAAAAGAAGTAACTTAAAGGAAGAAAACTATCCTTGAAAGTGATCACTTCTTCAAGCCCCACACTTTTTAATGAAGG
>JABEVN020003462.1:0-18106 GCA_013146195.2 Codonopsis lanceolata | reverse complement strand
GGGTCAAATTGTGGCGGTTTAAAATGGGTTTGAGAGGTCAAATTTCGGACTGACACATAAAAAAGGTCAAAAATCCCGTCATTCGTAACAGGACCCCTTGCGGTCGCTTGGGCTTGGCGATGCGACCGCGTCGGTGTATTTCCGACAATTAGGGTTTGTCAATCTTCGCTCACGATCCCGGCCTCTCATGCGTTCTAGAGTCTAAATGCTTCGAAATGGCTCACAATTGAACCCTTAAAGTCCTCAAGCATTAAACTAGTCCATCCAAGTCTCAAACCAATTTTAAAGTAGGTCTAGACTCCATAAACAACACCAAAACAACTTGGGGCAAAACCGGCGCAAGAGCGTAACTACTTGCTATCTAAGCGTCGAATGAGCACAAACCGTGGGTAATAACCCATGATTGTAAACACCTATGGGCTACAAAATAGGCCTGAATATAGATGATGCTTTAGGCTTAGATAGGGTCGCGGCTCCATCTCAAACTTCTGCTTGATAAGGAGGAATTGCTATTCTCGGCGTCAAAACTTCCGAGACTTATGGAATACATCCAATTAGAAGTCTAACACATCTAAACATGTTATTTAATCATCATGTAAAGATGCGGGACCAAATCGAGTCGAAACACAAAACCGCATAAACTCTCCAATCGCGTCGCATTCGACTATCGTCGGGTTCACGACTTTGACTTTAACAAGTCAACCACTAAATGACATCTCCTAAAAGTGTTTTAGTCTTAATGTGGTCTCTCATACACATTTAGACTCTCTCAACAAACAAGCGATCAGCAGAAGAGAGATCACGAGCATTGCACATAATTCAAAGCTAGCAGGGAATCGGGATCAAAGGTTAGAATGGACACGTAAAAGTTGTTTTTCACGATCTTCGGGTGCAACTAAAATCGATAGTAACACTTTGAATAACCATCTAAAAAACAAAAATACCTTTTACACATAACCTTTCTAACATTTGATCAATGAATGGGAGAGGAAAATGATCCTTAAGAGTAGCGGCATTTAACTTTCGAAAGTCTATGCACATTCGCCACCCATTTTGCAACCTCATTGGTACTAACTCATTCTTTTCATTCTCCACCAAAGTAAAACCTGTTTTCTTAGGAACAAGATGAGCGGGACTTACCCAGTCTTTGTCGAGAAATAGGAAAAGATAATTCCTAAGTCCAAAAGCTTCAAAATCTCTTTAAGAACAACTTCTTTCATGGGCGGATTCAATTTCCGCTGTGGGTCTCGAACAGGCTTAGAATCAGCTTCTAACAGAATACGATGCATGCACATTGAAGGGCTGATTCCTTAATGTCCGCAAGTGTCCAACCAATTGCTCCTTTGTTCTCTCTCAAGACTCTTAACAACTTTTCTGCAACTCCGCACGGTCAAGTTATTAGCAATAATAGCAGGCAAAGTTTCATTTTCACCTAAGTAGACGTATTTCAAGTGTTCAGGTAACTTTTTTAATTCTAACTTAGGTGCTTGAATTGTAGAAGGAAGAATTTCTTCACTTGACATTGGTAATGGAAGAGTTGAAAAATCTGATTTTGATGTAACTTCAGGTGTTGAATAAAGAGCCATGATACTCTCTTGCATTTCAACATTGTTTTGCAACGGTACATCCTTATCGTCAAACTTTTCACAAGGACCACTTCAACTTGTCATCAAGAACATTAGACTCAAATTCATCCCGCACGATTGAATCAATTACACTCACATGAAAAACAGACTCCGAATCACTTGGATATTTCATGGCATCAAATACATTAAAAGTTACCACATTGCCATCAAATTCAAGTGTTAAGGTTCCCTTGTCTACATCAATTTTTGTTTTTTCTGTTTTCATGAATGGTCTCCCTAACAGAATAAGAGACGGATGAGGAGAACATGAATCATCCATATCTATAACATAGAAATCCATAGGAAAAATTAAGTCATTTACTTTCACTAAAACATCTTCTACCACACCCTCGGGATAAGAATTAGACCGATCGCCAGTTGTATGATTACTCTTGTATCACGCAATGGGCCTAAGTTCAATTCTTTATACACAGATAAAGGCATGACATTAATAGACGCTCCTAGATCAAGCATGGCTTTTTCAACTTTTTTATTACCTATAATACAAGGAATAGTATACATACATGGGTCCTTGCATTTTTGAGGTAATTTCCGTTGAATCATGGTGACACATTCTCACTTACCAACACCTTCTCATCTGTCGCCTTCATCTTTTAGTGCACAACTCCTTAAGGAACTTGGCATACCTTGGCACTTGCTTAATAGCCTCTAAAAGAGGGATATTAATTTCTACTTTGCTAAAGGTGTCCAAAATTGCCTTGTCATCTTGCTCTTTCTTTTCCCTTGCCAATCTTCCTGGAAAAGGTGGAGAAATTACCATTTTATGAATTTCTGAACTTTTTTCTCCAGCTTTTCCCTTCATTGAAATCTCTTCTTACATACACTCTCATCATTTTGGCTGCATGATTCATCTTCTTTTTCTTCCTTTGCCAAATCTTGTAACTCTTTACCACTCCTAAGAGTTACTGCACATGCATTCTCCCTTGGATTTTTCTCAACTTGAGACGGTAATCTACCTTGGTTCGCTTCCATTTTACTCATTGAAACAGCCAACTGTGAAATCTGATCCTCCAAAGACTTGATACTAGCTTTTGTTTGCTGCCTATCTTCTTTGCCGCATTTAATCGCCTTGACTTTTGATCAAAGTTTCGAGTGAAGTCCCTGGAACATTAACAGGCTGAATCGGCTGAACTGGCGGGAATGGAGGCCGAACTTGCTGCTGTGAGAAATTTTGATTTCTTGGGCCATAACTCAAATTCGGATGATCGCGCCATCCCGGATTATAGTTATTAGAGTATGGGTCATACTTCCTTTGTTGCTGCCCTTGAAATCCACCAACAGCATTCACCAATTCCTTGGGTTCTTCTTGCAATGTCGGACACATATCTGTTGGATGACTCACGTTCGAACAAATACCACATGCTTTCACTTGCTGAATTTGTCCTGAGACAAATTTCTCCACAACAGAAGTTAAAACATCAAGTCTACGATCAATAGAAGAAATGTTTACCTCATTCACCTTGCTCGGAACTTCTGATTGCCGTGTCCCGAATTGCTGAGCATTTTCAGCCATATCATTAATTAACCGCTTAGCTTCTTCCAATGTATTGTTCATGAAAGCTCCCCCACTCGCAGCATCAATCATGTTCCTATCTGCAATTAATAAACCTTCATAAAAATATTGGATTAGCAATTGATCAGAAATTTGGTGCTGAGGACAACTCCCACACAATTGTTTAAATCGCTCCCAATATTCGTACAAAGTTTCTCCCACAAATTGCCTTATCCCGCAAATGTCTTTGCGAATATTTGCTGCTCGTGAAGCGGGAAAAAATCGCTCCAAAAACTTTTTCTTCATCTCAAAGCCACGCATCTTGATTGCTCCTGATGTAAATCAAACATCCAATCCTTTGCTTTATCCGCCAATGTGAAAGGAAAAGCCCTCAATTTCATATTGTCTTCAGTCATTCCTTGCGGTCTTTGACTCGAACATGCTAGATGAAAAGCCATCAGATGCTTGTGAGGATCTTCGCCCGTCAATCCATGGAACTTGGGTAGCAATTGGATCAAAACAGGTTTGAGTTCAAAAGGAGCATTCACTTCCGGAAAAGTGATACCAAGAGGTGGCTGATTCACGTCCGGAGTAGCCATTTCTCTTAGAGTTCGATGAGGGTCTGCCATTTCGGCTAAAGGAGCTACTTCCTCAACTCCGACTTCCTCTTGTTCTGCCTTCACTTGCTCACCTTCTTCCAGCTCTTCGTCACTTGAATCGCTTGAACTAGCCAGTTCAAATGTCGACTTCAGTCCCGGCGAAGAAATGTTTGCTTGCCGACTTAACTTGGTTTGCTTCGTTAATTTTCTAGCTGTCTTCTCAATCTCCGGGTCAAAAATCAATTTCCCTGTACGAGAAGATCGAGGCATAAAAAGAAACAAAGCAACAATAAAATTCTAACAAAGAAATATATCAGAACCGTTCCCCGGCAACGGCGCCAAAATTTGACGAGTGTCAATTCGTCAAAATTAATTCACCTACTTCCCTAATAATGAGTATAAGGTAAGTCGGGATCGTATCCGCAGGGAACGTCGAATTTATTTCTTTTAGAATTTTTTCGAAATGATAGAACACAAATTTGGACTTTAAGTTAAGCTAGAGAATAAATTTAATGACTAGTAAGCTAGAAATAAGCAATTTTAATTAGACTAACAAATTAACAATTACTTTAACTCAATAAAATTGAAGTCCCAGCCAATGAGTCAATTTCATCTCATCCTTTATTTCCGGTCATTGATGCAAAAATATCTTATGGAATTTTAAATAAACCGGTTAAAAGTGTCGACGAACGCCCAACATTCAATCTCTCCTTACCGTGTTGATAATTAAGAGACGCTCGTTAATTACCGTCTAACCGAGTCACAACCCCCGAAACGCTCGTAAGATTTAATAACTCGGTTGCATTAAGATGCGAGAGACCCGATTCAAAGCCATGTGTATTGAAGCAATATCATGTAACAATGATTATTCGCACTGCCGTAATGCGGTCCGATTATGCTTGTGATGCCTAAACGGTGTACTACTTGCCACTTCGTTAAATCCGAAGACAATTACGGATCAACGGCGTTAACTAGCTTTAGATTATTATATTAATTAACATTCTGGCCATTAAACATTAATTAAGTACAATAATCATCCTAAGTGTAACCCGGAGTACAAATAAATATTTAAAACCCACACAAGAGTTGGATCAATTAGATCTCACGGAAATAAAAATGTAGAGACTCAATCTCCCATTGACTGGAAAAGATTACTTAGCTAATAAACATAATTAATATAAACACTTACAGAAAATTAAGAAAATGTGTTGTTCCCAGCAGCTTAAGAACTCCTAAGAAATTACAAGTTGATCACCACTCTTCACCACTCTTCCTCACAAATTGTTTCACACTGTTTTCTCTTCTCCACACTTACTGCCTGAAAAATCTAACTCCCTGTCGATCTCTCCTCCTGATCAGAGAACACATCCATAAAATAACATTTTCTCTCCCCACTAACTCCACTATTTGGTAGTTTTAAAACTACCACTAACTTATCAAAACCACCCCACTAACTCCACTATTTGCACATTAATGTTTTGACTTAGTACATAAACTGAATTTAGACAATAATAATAATCGCATTGTCTAATTTTCTACCGTTGCTGATGCTTGGTCCCAACTCGGCTGTTGACATCACATGGGCATGTGACCTTCCGAATTTTCCTTTTTGCCTGAATCCAGCATTTTTCCTCCTTTACAGCTTCCTGTGATCCTACATCATAATCAACACAAAACCAACCAAAAGTGTAATGTTTTGTTCTAAAATAAGCATAAAACCAACTAAATTTATTACACTTTTGGGTTCCCATCATAACTTCATTGTCAACTTGATCTTCGGCGCCATCAGTGGTAGTTGAAGGAGCTTGGGATCGCCAAATCTCTGTCATGAGGTCGGTGACTGTAGTATCGATGACAGGAGGGGGGATCCACGGAGATAGGCCCTTGGCAGCATCGGCTTCAGCTAATCCTTCTAGTTCATCTTCATTAAAGGGTACTTGGGAATGGCCAGCTCGGCGACGAGCAAAGAGGGGTTAGCTCCCCATTCGGCGAGTTGCTCTGGCTAATCTCTAGCCCGCTGACGCGAAGCCGCCTCAGAATGTGGTTCATCCCCTGCACAAAAAACGGGTAGGCCTCGCTGTCCACAAAGTTGGTAAAGTCGGATGATCTCTTGTAATCCTCAATGATTTGCTGCTTTTGCTCGTCGCTTGTCATAGAACCGACCTCTGACACCAGTTGCTCGAGCTTTGTGACAGTAGCATTGGCGCAGCCTCGTGATCATTCGAGCGACAAGCCCGGCAGCCGCTTTATATTGTTGAGAGCGGCCTCTTCGATTTTTGGACAAGCTTAGTTGGGTTTCTAGCGCTGCTTTCTCGGCCTCAACTTTGGAAAGTTCTGTCACTTTGGAATTTGTTTTTGAGTTCGGACTGATTGATTTTCTCTTCCAAGCCGTTCTTTTCTCGGTCTTTCTCGGATTGTGGCATTGGTCTTGTTCAGTTGGCGATTAACCGATCATACATCAACAAGATTTGCGATTTTCTTGATTAGAAGTGAGGAGGACAAGTGATCGACTTATTGGCGATCTGTTATGAAAAATGTCTGTAAGAAATATGGAAAAAGGAAAAATGGTAAGTTAAGGGCGAAATGTGTTACCTCGGTCATGCACAGGCCCATTTCTCCAATCAATACCGAGCTCGCTTGATCGGCATACTTCTTTTGGATCCCGCTGTGGTGGAGACGTTTCATTATTCCGAGTCCAGTAGTGGACGGGAAACCACCTCGTTTATGTACAGCGATGTTGTCGAGATCGGGAACGTTGGCAAGTTCCTTGATGAGGGCAGCCGCTTTGGGTTGGTCTTCGGGCATGACGAAGTTTGCTTGTTGCCAAGTAGGAAGTGGAGTGCTTTCTTCGACCACAGCTTTATCTGCCTGGCGCCTGTGTCTCCTCGGGCTTTCAGTGGGTTCAGTAGGGATGACAGGGGCTGAGACAGCAACTGGTTCTTGCACCAAGGGAGCAGGAATGAAAGTAGAAGTACATTGCTCAGGTTGCTGGCGCTTAGTTCCCCGACTTGAAGTCGCAGCTGGGACAGTGGGGAGAGCAATAGCCGGTTGAGTAGACAGGTGTTTGGCTCGCTTGCTCGAGCTCTTTTTGGCAGCTTGCATAAACTTGGAGACGTCTGTCAATTGCCTCATTTCTGCACCAGTTTCAAAGAATATTAGCATCAAGAAAAGTGTAGGCAGTTTGAGTTATCAAAGGAAAAGGCAATGAAATAAACAGTTCAGAAATAACCAGAAAGTGAAAATTCAGGTCGGCAAAGGGTCCCAGTGCGAGCACAATCCTCGCATTCACTTGGGAACCTATTTCCATGGCAAGAACCCCAGTACGGGTGTGGGGTTTTTGGTTCGATTGTAACCCGCGGTTCAATTCCTTCGACTGGGAGGCAGGAGATCCCAGCAGCTCGAAGAAGGCCGAGGTCAGAAGTAAGAACTCGCCAGTCCAGCACAAAATCTTGCCCGGCTTGCCCTTCTCGTGCTCCTAACAGTTTCCTAAACGCCTTGACTATTCTGGGTTCCCCAGCTCGGTAGGCGTATTTGTCATGTTCGGGAAGCCCATAGTCGCTGATATAGGGCGCGAATGGCCATCCAATGCTCGATTCAACGAGCAAGGCTTTCCCGTCCCAGCTATCGACCTTATTGGGGCTGTCAGTAAGAAGCTTGAAAAATCCGTGGTTCGAGCGGCTGTTGATGCGGCCGGTTTTCTTGTCAAGGGAAAGGAGAAAAAATTTTCGAAATAAAGTCATATCGGGCACGAACCCGAGTGACCTGCAGGCTACGGTGAAGGATACTAAGAACCTGACAGTGGTTAGGGTTAGGTCGCAGGGGAGGGTATTAGAAGCATTCATCAATTCAACGATGAATGGGTCAAGGGGAAGTCGGAGCCCGACTTGGAAAAAATCAAAATAAAAAACCATTCTATCTCCCTGAAAGTTGTGGCCTTATTTGTGCCTAGGTTCAAATCGAAGGCACGGACACGGTAAAGTTTGGGGTCCATTCCTAATGAGTAGAACCAGGTACTGACCTCGTCCTCGCTGTGCAAGTCTTCCCACCTGATTGAGGAAGAGGGAAAAGAGGGTACAGGAATAAATGGGGTTTGGCTTGGTCCGGGTTGTTGCTCGTTTGGGCGAGGAATATTACTCGCTTGTTCGTTATTGATTTGTTGCATGTTCGCTTGTGAGGGTTTTCGTCGGCGCATGATCAATGGAGCCACCTCTTGCTCGCTTCCTTCAGAAGATGAGGATGGAGGCCTTTCTACTTGAGCCCTATGGTCGTAGCACTGTCCTTCAATTTCAGAAAATGTTCCTTCGCTAGACATCCTACAGGAAAAGGAATCGAGAATTACAGGTTAAAAATTGATTGGGAAAAGTGTGGCAAGAAAATTGATTGTAACATTTGGGTTGCGAGATCAGTAAACGGGGTACCGATCATGGTTTCTCGATTCCTTGGGTCTGGGTCACTAATTCGGGAAAAGGCAAAGGCAATTGAGCCTTGGACAAATAAGTGATAAAAAGCAGAAAGGGGGTTTATGCAGTTTAAACCCTAGATCAGAAATCAAAAAAAAAGGGGCAATACAGTGGAATGATGAAAAGGGGGCAGTGAAATACCTGGAACACTTGTTGAAAGCCTTGATTTTGTTCTTGAGATGAGGCAAGGATGCGATCTGGGAAGCAATTCTTGATGAAGATTTGTGGAACGCTCCGTATGTTTCGTATGACTGCTTGAAGGCTGTGTGAGTTGCAATGAGGCGTAAAAGTGGTAAATGAATTGAATCTTACCTTTTATAGTCTAGGAAGCCGTCGGTTGGAGAATCAAATCATTGGGCTCAAAGCACGAGACGTGGTGAGCGAGGCCGCATTTAATGTACATGGGAAGTTGAACCTACAGTTCCCACTGGCGGCTGACGGCTGACGGTTGACGACTGACGCTTCGTTTTCTTAGGAAACGCTTGTGCAAGAAGCTTTGTGAATTGCCGCCAAGCCAAATGTTAGGTTTTCAAATATTTGGGGGGAGCTACTCTGAGATTTTGGGATCCTCCTCGTCATGAGCATGAATACTCGATAAGACAAGGAGTTGGGGGCTACTGAGCTGCCCGGCTCAATTAGGCCCAAGCCAGGAGCCACGTGTCAGTCGTGTGAATCCTCCGAGCAAGCGAGCAAACGTATCATGCGAGCAATCACGTAAAGTCTCCGTTTTGGCTGGGATAAATGCTGGAGATTTTAATTATGCGAGCAATATTGATGAGCGGGCAACATAGCTCGATGGCGCCAAGTAAGTCATAAACAGTTGAGGGCACTGATGCCCGGGCAATCCAGATGCAGTTGAGGGTGGTTACACCCGAGCAATAATCCCGACTATAAGCCATGATAGCTTGCAGAAGAGTTGATGCTCGTCAAATGGGCAGTTAATGCCAATCATGGGCAGTTAATGCCAATCATGGGCAGTTAATGCCAATCGTGGGCAGTTAATGCTAATCATGGGCAGTTATTCATGATAATGGACAGTTATACCTCCGGCACATATAAAAACCTTGTAAAAATTCGGAGAAAGGTATGCGCAATCTTATTTCCCTAGCCTAAACTCTGTCAAATTGTGAACTTATTGTACTAATTCACACGCCGGAGGGCTTTGCGAGTGCCCCCCTTCACGCTTCTTTCTCATTGCAGAGTTGGGCTCAGTGGACTTGTAAGCACGTTGAAAGCCAGGTGCTTGGATTGTGCTGTTTCAGTGGGTCCAAATCTTCTTGGACGCATCAAGTATTATTAAAAAAAAGAATAATTTAACACATTACAATTTTCATGGTCACTATTGGAGGTTGAATTAATTTTTTTTATAATCTTAACTTTATAATTCCCAATTAAAACATATTTTGAAAAATGTTAATATAATTTTAGTCAATTCTCTTTACGAATTAAATTGCGTTCAATGAATAAGTGTTAACATCAAAATTTAATGAATTGACTTTTTTCAAATTTTATTAATCGATTAGATTTCCTTTAAACTTTAATGTTTTTTTATTATTATATTTTTACTATTTGAATCATTAAAACAAAATGTATTGATTAATTAATGTAAATATTTTTCTCTTATTTTTTATTCAAACAATATATATTTTCTTCGTATTGGTATTTTTATATTTCATTCATTCTTTCATTTTTTGTATATAAAATAGTACCTTTATTTAACCCTTAAAAGCAAAAAAAAGAAAAAAAGAGCTGAGGACCCCCTCATATTTTATGAACAAAAAAACAACCTACCTTTTAACATCAATAATCAGTAAGGATCTTCCAACATTTTAAAAAACTTTATGGGAGACAACTGAAATTAATTCCGTTAAAATTAGATGATAGTTAGGGATAGTGACAAAATTGTATATATTTTTAAAAGTACAATTGCAATTTCGCTCAAAAAATAGTACAGTAGCAAAATGTGAAGATTTTTTAAAAAACAATGGCAAAATTAACCATTTTTCCGGTTTTCTTACAAAAAAAAAAAACTTTGCAACAGATATTGCCTTAACAATCTAATTTAAAAGTGACATTTACTATCAAATTAAAATTAAATCCATTTTGGATGGATATTGTCACACAAATATTGACGTGGATCCTAAACGGATTATGAATTGCTGTGAAGAGGAAGGAGAGTGAGAGAGAGAGAGAGAGAGAGAGAGAGTAAGTTTCATATGTGATTTCATGGTCTTATGAATTTATTTTTTACTGCGATTCAGCCATTGATACTTGAATTCATAAATGTCATCACCACAAGAGACATAGAAACCATCTACTCTGACGACCCACTTAGCACGATAACTACTCTTACATTGTCTATCCAAATTCCAATTGTAGACGTCAAAAACAGCTTCTTTAGAATCCCAATAAAAATGACAGAAATAAAGAGTTCTTGTGTTAGCGCAAAACGTCCAGTTAATGTATTGGTAGTAAGACATCTTCTCCATTCCACGATCACTATGACCAGACTGACAGCGGGCAAAAACGTAGCTTTTGGTGTTGCCTATCTCGTTCATAATAATAAGATCAAATTGATGATAAGGAGAACAATTCTAAAGGGTGCCTTCATCAGCATTTGCATGGTGAAGCATGTAAACTGATAAGATGACTGAAAGAAATAGGCTATTCATCATGCTGTTCATCATGTTTTTGAACAATTGCATAAATAATATTTTGGGGGATTCAAGACTTCATGTTCTTCTTATTTATAAGGAGAAAAAAATAAGATTCATGCATCATCACGCAAATCCTTTACATTGAATATATCTGATCACTACCACGAAATAGGATAAAAATATAATTGACTTTTTTAGTACCAATTAATACTCAATTTTTTTCTTAAATTGTTTCGTTTCTAAGAAATTTAAAGGGAGTACAAATAGTAAGAAAATAATCTTAATTAATTTCCAAATAGGACTTTCAATTCTTATGCATTTCGTAGTGTAAGGGTAAAATAAACCTGACCTATTTTGATTTTGTTTCACATTTATTGGTCATAAAGTTTTGGTGGATATTTGGTAACAAAATCTTTAATTGCATTTTTGGAAACAAAATATTCCTAAAGATTTTAGGTTGAATTTTTGGAAACAAAATATTTCATTATATTTTGAGTTTCTTGAACCTAAATCTTAGGAGTTGTTTTTGGAAACTTAGGCTCCGTTTGTTTCACGGAAAATGACTTCCGGAAAACGTTTTCCTCATTTTCCTGTGTTTGGTAACCTTAGGAAAATGCAGTCAACGTAAAAGGTTTTCCGAGTCAACGAAAAATGAAGGCTTCTTTTCCGGAAAATGAATGCTTCTTTTCCGTAAGTCATTTTCCAAATGTTCGGGTACCCTCCGCCCCCTTTCATAATTGCACATATTTACTCACACACAATATTTCACTCAACAAATAAATTGTTTAGAAATATAAATAAAGTTTGTGCATACTATTTATAAATTATAATTTTAATAAATGCTTACTACGTTCTAAAATTACTGTCACCTATATTATTTAGGGACATCCTAACCATTGTCAATCTTCTATTTTAAAACGTTTTTTTCATATCAATTATCAAAAAAAATTATTTGTAATTGTGAGATTGATAAAAGATAGACATTGATTTGACACCACTAATGATAAATTGAAGTTTACTAAAGAAAAGCTACTTAAAGTTTAACACTATTTTATATTCAATATGTGCATTAATAATTTTGTTTTTGTATTTATTCATATATAGTTTTTCGTAACATTTTTTAGGGACATCCTAAACATTGTCTATTTTCTATTTTTTTTCATATCAATTATCAAAAAAAATATTTGTAATTGTGAGATTAAAAAAAGATGGACCTTATTTTTAAAAAGATGGTCCTTATTGATTTTTTAGGGACATCCTAGATATTGTTTATTTTCTATTTTTATTTTTGTATTTATTCATATATTGTTTTCCGTAACATTTTCTGTGTGTTTGCCAAACACCCGTAAATGTTTTCTGACATATTTTCAAAAGATTTACCAAACACCTGAAAATGAAATCTTTTGATTCTCCGAAATCATTTTCCAAAAATCATTTTCTGGAAATGATTTTACGTGAAACAAACGGAGTCTAAATCTAGTCAAAGATCATATTCTAACCGTGACTCTTGAATCATTGTCCATGAGGGAATGAAATCCAAGAATTATGATAACCATGACTCTTGAGTCATTGTCCATGACATGTTTATAACGTCTTATACAAATAAATGTGGTTTATAGTGAGTCATTGTCCATGACATGTTTATAACGTCTTATTATTTTTATTTTTTCTAATGAATTTATTAATTAATCTTATACTAAAGTTATAATGTATAATTATTGTAAGGACATTTTTTGTCTACCAATCTTTGAGTAAATATATGTTCATTGGTTATGAAAAAAAAATGAAATTTAAAGGATGTAATTGTAAAAAATGATCGAATATTAAAATCATATATAAGTAATGGCTTTATTAACTAATTTTATGACTAACGTTATAATGTATAATAAAAAAATATCGTAAGGACATTTTTTGTCTACTAAACTTTGAGTAAATATATGTTCATTGGTTATGAAAAAATTAAAAGTGAAATTAAAAGGATGTAATTGTAAAAAATGATTGAATATTATAATTATAATATGAAATATTATCGTAATATTTAAATATTTTACCTACCTTTATAATTGATTCAAAATTTTAATTCTTGACTTGATTGAAACCAATATTCAATTTAATACCTACGATAATACTTGAATTGATATTTTAAAATAATAGTTTTAAAACTAAATTAGAATATTAATCTTTGATGATAAAATATCCAATATATTAAAAAAAAATTGGTAGTAAGAGCATTAATAATATTATTTTATGATAATGAGATATGAAGTGTGAGTGATTAGAAAAATTGATTAAACATATTTATTACAAAAAAAGTACATTGTTTCTTGATAATTAAAATGTTAAGAATATATATAGAATAATTATATTGTCCATTGATGTTTGATTAAAAAAAAATTTATAAGAGAATTAAGAAAGTAACTTGATTAGTTAACTTAAAAGAGGTAGTTTTGTCAAAGCATGTATTTATTTAAGGCAATAATTAAAGATGTAGTGCATAAACAAAAAATGTAGTGGAAATAACATCTCCCAATAATTATTCTCCTTTTCTTTTTTGTTTGTTCTAAAATACAGTAATTGTCATTTTTTGAAACTTTCTTTTTTAAGAAAATATTTTTATCACTTTACCCTTATTTTTCCTACCTATTTTAATAATGACCAATTGCACAATAACATTAAATGAAATCACAAATTAAACAAATATTTATAATACGGTCAATTACTTTTTTTAAAATGGTATGTCAGGTCAAAGATGACGATTATTTAGAAACAAAGTATAATCTTTAAAAGTTAAACTTTAATTTCAAATAGGAGTATGACTTTTATGTTAGTGGTCAACTTTGACAACTTTCAAAAAGTTTTCTTACGAAAAATAGTTAATTTTATCATTGTACATTAACCAATTATTACATTTTACCAATGTATTATTTTTCGAGCAAAAGTATCATTGTACTTGACAAGAGAGATTCAATTTTGCCATTATCACTAACTGTTATTCAATTTTTAATGGAATTAATTTCATTTGCCTCCTCTAAATTTTTTTAAAATGTACGAAGATACTTAATGATAATTGAGGTTAAAAATTAAATGATTTATGGTTTTAAATTATCAGTGTAATTTTTTTCTTTTAGAGGTTAAAAAATATATATTTTATGAACAAAAAAAAAAGAAAAAGGAATAAAATATAAAAATGCAAATAAGAAGGAAAGATATATTTTGCCTACATAAAAAATTAAGAGAAGAATATCAATAATACAATAACGCTTAATAGCTTATTTACAATTGACAAAAGCTATTTACCGGTTGACATTAAATTATTTTAAAATATTTAACGGTTGGGATTCGTCACATGTGTGGAGGTGGTTATTCTTTTTATTAATAAACTATTTACTAAATTATTAAAAATAAATTAAAATTAATTAATTTTTAATAAATTTTTGAATTATTTTAAAAATTATTTTTAAAATGAATTTTAAAAAAATATTTACGAAATTGATAAATAATTATTAAATAAAACATATAATACATTTCTAATAAATACTCCCTCCATCCCAAAATAATTGTTTTGTTTGAAAGTTTCCTTTTCGGACAACACTTTTACCAATTTACCCTTTATTTTTCATCCTACTTTGATTATGAGCCACATACACATGATCTTTAAAGTAATTTACACATCAAACTAATATTAATAATCTAGTCAAATGTGTTTTCTTAAACCGTGCGTCAAGTCAACCCAGATGATAATTTTGAGACTGATGGAATAACACTATTGTAAAAAATAATAATCTTATAACGAAAAGGAGTATTATTAAAAAAAAAAAAGAATAATTTAACACATCACAATTTTCATGGTCACTATTATAGGTTGAATTAAATTTTTTTTTATAATCTTAACTTTATAATTCCCAATTAAAACATATTTTGAAAAATGTCAATATAATTTTAGCCAATTCTCTTTACGAATTAAATTACATTCAATGAATAAGTGTTAACATCAAAATTTAATGAATTGACTTTTTTCAAATTTTATTAATCGATTAGATTTCCTTTAAACTTTAATGTTTTTTCATTATTATATTTTTACTATATGAATCATTAAAACAAAATGTATTGATTAATTAATGTAAATATTTTTCTCTTATTTTTTATTCAAACAATATATCTTTTCTTCTTATTGGTATTTTTATATTTCATTCATTCTTTCATTTTTTGTATATAAAATAGTACCTTTATTTAACCCTTAAAAGCAAAAAAGAAAAAAGAGGACCCTCATATTTTATGAACCAAAAACAACCTACCTTTTAACATCAACAATCAATAAGAATCTTCCAACATTTTAAAAAACTTTATGAGAGAAAACTGAAATTAATTCCGTTAAAATTGGATGATAGTTAGGGATAGTGACAAAATTGCATATATTTTTAAAAGTACAATTACAATTTCACTCAAAAAATAGTACAGTAACAAAATGTGAAGATTTGTTAAAAAACAATGGCAAAATTAACCATTTGTCCGTTTTCTTACAAAAAAAAAAAACTTTGCAACAGATATTGCCTTAACAATCTAATTTAAAAGTGACATTTACTATCAAATTAAAATTAAATCCATTTTGGATGGATATTGTCACACAAATATTGACGTGGATCCTAAACGGATTATGAATTGCTGTGAAGAGAAGGAGAGAGAGAGAGAGAGAGAGAGAGAGAGTGTGTATTTACAAAATGGCCAAGTCAAAGATGATTTGGTCATTTGTATTTCACTTAAAAAAATATTTTTTTATGGTCTGGTTTATCGATAAACTAATGATAAACCACGACTGGTTTATCGGTAAACCATTAAAAATACATCCCCTTAACATCCGAAATCACTGGTCTACAGACCGACCACTTGGTCGATCAAGGCATTTTTAGTTTATTGATAAACCCAGTAAACCACGGGTCGCACGGCGACAGACCGCATCACTTGGTCGACCAAGTCGATTTTGGTTGGTTTTTGATCAAAGACTATATATGTTCATCAATCGGGTCAAATAGCGGTATTTGACTAATGCCACGGGAGGGAGAGAGTAAGTTTCATATGTGATTTCATGGTCTTATGAATTTATTTTTTACTGCGATTCTGCCATTGATACTTGAATTCATAAATCTCATCACCACAAGAGACATAGAAACCTTCTACTCTGGCGATCCACTTAGCATAATGACTACTCTTACAATGTCTATCCAACTTCCAATTGTAGACGTCAAAAACAGCTTCTTTTAAACCCCAATAAAAATGACAGAAATAAAGAGTTCTTGGGTTAGCGCAAAACGTCCAGTCAATGTATTGGTTGTAAGCCATCTTCTCCATTCCACGATCACTATGACCAGACTGACAGCGGGCAAAAACGTAGCTTTCGTCAAGCGTGCCTATCTCGTTCATAATAATAACATAAAAATGATGATAAGGAGAACAATTCTCAAGGGTGCCTTCATCAGCATTTGCATGGTGAAGCATGTAAACTGATAAGATAGATGACTGAAAGAAATAGGCTATTCATCATGCTGTTCATCATGTGTTTGAACAATTGCATAAATAATATTTTGGGGGATTCAAGACTTCATGTTCTTCATATTTATGAGAAAAAAATAAGATTCATGCATCATCACGCAAATCCTTTACATTGAATATATCTGATCACTACCACGAAATAGGATAAAAATATAATTGACTTTTTTAGTACCAATTAATACTCAATTTTTTTCTTAAATTGTTTCGTTTCTAAGAAATTTAAAGGGAGTACAAATAGTAAGAAAATAATCTTAATTAATTTCCAAATAGGATTTTCAATTCTTATGCATTTCGTAGTGTAAGGGTAAAATATGCATGACCTATTTTGGTTTTGTTTCACCTTTCTTGGTTATAAAGTTTTGGTGGATATTTGGTAACAAAATCTTTAGTTGCATTTTTGGAAACAAAATATTCCTAAAGATTTTTTGGTTGAATTTTTGAAAACAAAATATTTCATTATATTTTGAGTTTCTTGAACCTAAATCTTAGGAGTTGTTTTTGGAAACTAAATCTAGTCAAAGATCATATTCTAACCATGACTCTTGAGTCATTGTCCATGAGGGAATGAAATCCAAGAATTATGATAAATGTATTTCTTTCCAAAGACTAATCTTTGTCCTTCTTGGAGTTGGTCTCTCTCTTGTGTAGGGTTACTCCTCATTATAAATAAGAGTCATGGGCAACGGGGTAACACTGTAACACGCATCGTGAGAGAGAAGAGCCGATTGAGCTGATTCAAAATTCGTATGTGAAAATCGATTTTGAAGTTGTTTCATTCCAGATGCAACAGATTTTGATTGTAGCTTCTGATGTTATAATATTGGAAGCTACATTGGGCGTTGATGTTGTTTTGTCTTCCTAGCTGATTTTAGGAAGCTATTTGTTTCTTCCCACGTTTTCATTACTGATATACCCGGCCCGAACCTGGTCACGGGCAAAGCACGTGCTATTCTCACGTGCCGGTCACGAGCACAAATATTATAAGGCCCACGCAGCCGGGCCGAAAGGGTATGGCAAAGATTGAGCAAATGAGCATGGTATACCCGACCAAACTCGGCCTAGCATAGCCCCGCCTGTCCGACTGTGGGCCTTGCCCGGTAACATATCCGCTTCAATACACGCCTATCATATGTGAGGTGGCCCCGCTCGCCCAGCCCAATCGAATGTAAGACACCAAGATGCTCGCCAAGACACTGCCAAAGGTTACCATACGTAAGTGTGACACTTGCTTTATCTGCTCGATATCTCATGCCACCGCATATCATGCCCAAAAACTGGTTACTCTCATTGTTGAACAAGATAACTAAAGAAACCGAATCCTACCCTGATTCAACCACAACAGGCCAATAAATACCTCCACCACCATAACAAGGTACACGCATTCATACGCCTATCCACTTCCTCGAGGTTGGTTTGCGATACTTACTCGGCCAGAAGGGGTTTCGAACCACTTTTTCCACTCAGGTTTCTTGCCGGATTGACAAGCCCAAATATCCTGCCGGCCCAGGCGAGGATTTTGCCACATCGGTTGGTTCCCATTGGAAAATCAATCCCCTCTCAAGTCTTACGGTGCAAATTTCTCTCAATAACCACCGTTTGCAATGGTTGGTAAGAAGCAAACAACGCACTCTGAGAGAGCAACAACATTTGTTAAAAGCCATTGGCGGGTTACCTTCCCCCAAAAGCACCAGGGTTCGGACAAAAA
>JABEVN020003461.1:0-18113 GCA_013146195.2 Codonopsis lanceolata | reverse complement strand
ACCTCATGTTGTACCATAGATTAGGTTGAGGCAATTCCCTTCCACAGCCAGCGGGATGTGTTCTTCTTCCATCTCAAAAAGTTCAAAGTCTTTCCCTGCTTCACCCTCTGTGGAAATCATTCTCAATGAAATCAACATTCTTGTGACTACGATTCGGTCATTCCTTCGATTTAGGTTTCACCGTACATAACATAACCCTTTGAGGTATCTGAATACCTTATGAAAACACACTTGTTTCCTCTGGGCCTAGTTTTCCAAACTTATTGGAGTACTATGGATGGACATTTAGACTTCTCACCTTTCCAAAGTTCATAAGGGGTTGTGGGGCCGACTTAGAAGACTTTAAGGTTAAGTATGTAGGCGTGGCAAAAGAAATTGGAAGGTTGGCAGTGCCATCATCGCCTAACCATTTCCAACAATGTTCGATTCCTGGATTACGCAACACTTAGTTTTTGTTGCGGAGTTCTAGGAATTGTCAATCGTCTACAGTATTCCCTTTTTTCTCACACAATTCTTTAAATTGATCGATAAATATTCACGGCCATGGTGGAGCTCTAAAAGTTTTTAAGCTTTTATCCTTTGATTCTCAACCTCATGAGAAAGCGCCAAAACACTTGAGAGCTTCATCGCGGTGAGAAATAAGGTAAACATAACCATAACGTGTATAGTCATCGATAAAAGTGAGAAAATAGGAAGCTCCATGACGTGCCTTAACATTCATTGGTCCGCAAATGTCCGAATGGACTAACTCTAATGGATGTGTGGCTTTTTTGCCTTACCAAAAGGCTTTCGGCAAGCTTTTCCGCCAAACAAGATTCACACAAGGGTAGGTTGACTTGGCCGAGAGACCCCAAAGCGAGCCTTCTCTAGCCAATCTAGTCATCCTATCTTTCCTATATGTCCAAGTCTAGCATGCCATAACTCGAATTAGAATCATCATAAACCATGCAAGAAGAAGAATTAAGAGAAGAATTATGGGAATCCAACAAATCTAATTTAAAGAAATTATCTGACAAAGAACCATGTCCCAAAACCTCATCACCAAAACAAATATCCAAGTGATCATTACTAAAATTAAAAGAATATCCATGTCCTAGCAATTGTACTACTGATAGAAGATTATGTCGAATTCCAGGTGCATAAAGAACTTCATGAAGAGTCAATGTGCGCCCACTTCGCAATTGAAGTTGGTATGAGCCAACTCCCTTTGACTTCAATGCATCTAACTGTTTCCCATGAAAATTCTTCTTGTACTAAGCAGAACTTTTCGATAATCTACAAATCCTTCTCGATCCCTCGTCACATGTTTGGTTGAGCCTGAGTCTACAATCCACACAGGGAGAGAGTCAGCTAATAAAACATGAGAGCAAACACAACTTTGCATGGAGATAGGATAAAATGATACCTTCTTGGGCTCGTGACAAGTCCGAGCAAAATGACCCAAGGCACCACAGCTTGTAGCACTTCCGCTTAGCAATATTCTTTTGCCTCTACGGCGCTTAGCAATCTTGTCACTTTTAGGTCCCAAATTGAAGTCTTGCCTTTAGCTTGTTTCTTGCGTTGTCAGGTGTGGCTTGCGCGACCCTCAAGGGAAACAAGAGCAAGATCACGAGTCGCAGACTTATCGCGCGATTCGCTTCATGACACTCACCTCAAGCTCAACATGGTGGCATACATCCGCAAAGTCCGAATGGAGTCCGTATGAGTCAAGATACGCCTCAAACCACTCCAAGAGTCGAGGCGTGAACAGAATCACCGCTTGAACTTGCTGCTCATCGATAAGACGTAACCTTAGGCTTTAAGATCACGAATCATTCCGGACATCTCACGTAGTTGTTCAAGAACGTTTCGTTTCTGGTCAATCTTATAGCTTTCAAACTTATAGGTCAAAGTCCTTAACTTTGTAGCGTATATTCCCATAAATGCGCTTAATTTGGTCCCACATATATCGGCGGTCTTCAAACTTCGCCTAATCGGATCATTATGCATGCGGCATAGTAAAGCGTGCACATCGATCTTTCTTTTTCCACCAAGGAATTCACGCATTTTAAGCGTCTTTGGGCGGCAGTCAAGTGCCATCTCCGGTTCTATCACAATATCAAGGTTGTCCGAACTTCTTGCTCGTTTAGCAAGTATGTGATTTTCCTTTGCCAAACACCATAGTTTGAGCCATCTAATTTCTCACCCTTATTAAGGTCGACGATTACATTCTCGAGAAGCCATTTCACTACAATTTGTTTGCAAAAATAAGACATAAGCATATATATATATATATATATTTTGATTAACTTTTGTTTTAAAAATCAATTACTAAATATAATCACATCATACACGTAAGGAGGAAAATCTGCGAGGCTCGTAATCACAACCAAAAGCATGCACAACATGAAAATATTCATAAATTGATAATTTAAACAAAATAAATGTGATAGAACAGATCCATCAAGTACATATCATGCACAAAAATATTTTCACTACTGAAAATAAATTTATTAGGTCTCGCATAGTCCCAATCGCAATTTTAGAGCCCAAAACGACAATTAAATATGCTAAAAATGACTTAAAAATAGCTTAAAATTCACAAAGAATTTTAAAAAATTCCAGAACTGTCCCAAACAGCCCCAAACAACGACAAACCTCGATATTATTTTTGTAATTTTAAAATAAAAAAAGGTTTTTACACATCGAAAAATCAAAAACAAATATTTAAAGGCTGAATTGATCAAAACAGACCATCAATGGACTCGACGGCCAAACAAAATGGAGCTGACGCCGGCCGCTTGCCGACGGAGCTCGGATCGCCGCGCGCTTCACGCGCCACCGCGCTGGGCGGGTTTCACCTTGCAGACCCGACCGGGCGGTGATCGGGCTTTAGGTCGATGCGTGGCGACACGCGGCGCACGTGGTCATGATGACGTCACTGATGACGTCATCACAGAGGATTTTCTGGAAGTGGGTCCCACTGATGACGTGGCAGGTGACGTGGCAATGACGCGTGGCACACGCCATCGCCAACGTTGACCATTGACCGCCAGCCGCCGATCGACGCCTCACGTCGCTCCTCCACGCGCCTCGCCGGAGAGTGCAGGACACGCGCCGCCTTCTGGTGGTCCGATGACCTCACGGAAAGTGGCGTTGGACTCGTCTCTCTGAGTACTACCCAATGGTGTACTTTTTACCTCGAAAGGAGTGCCACAAAAGGCACGTGTATCGAGGCCGAGAGTGGGGGTCGTTTTAGGTCGAATTTTTAACCCTAAAAATCGATTTGCGAAGGGCTAACTTCGCGAGGCCATAAAACGTTCATTTTAAGTCCAAATTAAGCATATAATATGTCGTTGGAAAGCCCTCACGGAGTAATACAAGTACAGTTCATAAAATCACGATTTTACGGAACATAAACAAGTCGAATCAGCACGCAAAGTTTCGAAAAAAACTGTTTTCAACAAAACTTGGGTTTGCGATATTTTGAAAAATACCCAACGGAATTCAACGAGAATTTAGTATGTTGTTCGCCTCGTCGTAGGGAACTCAGACATATAAATTTTTCTCGAAAATTTCAAAGCTTTACACATAAAATAATAAAACCCATTTGTTTCGTTATCGGGTAAAACTTTTAAACAAACCCAAAAACAAGAGCATGCGATTCATGGCATAACAATACGAGCAATCAAGCAATATGACTCTTATACCAATGAAGGATATATCATATCATATATCAAACAAGTTCGCTAATATAACAGTAATCATGAATTACCTTTGTGCGAACTGGAGCCTTGTACGCAGCAGAAGAATTACGCTTGAGCTACGATCTTCGTATGCCAATATTTGCAGACCTGCAAGTCTCTCTCGTCGAATTGATATCACGGAGCACGGATATCAATACTGGTTCACACCGCAAATCCAAGCCTCTTGATGGTTAGGCTAGAGAGAGTATTTTGGTGAGATAGAATTTAGGGAGAGAGAGGGCGGCAATGCATAGAAGACGTATTCTTCAATATGGTGAATTAGGGTTTTATCCCTTTTGTTGCCCTATTTATATTATTACAAGAAACCTATTTCTTGTAGGTTAAGTAATCCTAAACCTAATTGGATTAGGAAACTAATTAACCAATTAATAATATAAATATTATTTCCATGTGGGCGGGACTAAATAATCGAGCCGCAAGCCCAATTACCAACACGTTTCAAATCCAAACCATTGTTTTTTCCAGACACAAACCACCCCCTGAATTGTCCAAATACAATGATTTTAATTTTGTAGTCTGAAAGCAAAACTTTATGTAAGCCTCTTGTGAATGTAATTTTTAAACGTATATTTGATCCACTCAAAAATAAGGTCAATAAATTTTGGTGAATGATTTAGGCTCTGTTTGTTTCATAGAAAATAATTTCTAGAAAATAATTTCTGTTAAAATGATTTTTTGGAAAATGAAAAGATTTTGTTTTCAGGTGTTTGGTAAATCTTTTGAAAATATGTCGAAAAACATTTACGGGTGTTTGACAAACACATGGAAAATGCTACGGAAAAAAATATATGAATAAATAAATAAAAAAATATTCTAAAATTAATGCCCATATTGAATATAAGATAGTGTTGAGTTTTAAGTAATTTTCCATTAGTAACCTCAATTTATCATTAGTTGTATCAAATTAATAATGTTCATCTTTTTCAATCTTATAATTACAAATAAAAAATAATTATGATTGGTATGAAAAAAAAAGTTTTAAAAAAGAAAATAAACAATGTTTGCGACATCCCTAAATAATATAGTTGAAATTAATTTTAGGACGTAGTAAATATTTATTAAAATTATAATTTATAAATAGTGTGAATAAACTTCATTTATATTTTTAAAAACAATTATTTTTTTAGTGAAATATTGTATGTATGTAAATATGTTTAGTTGTGGAAGGGGCGGAGGGCTGCTCGAACTTTTGAAAAATGACTTACGGAAAATGAATCCGTAAGTTATTTTTCGGAAAAGAATGCTTCATTTTCCATTGACTCGATCTAGGAAAAAAATTTACGTTAACTACATTTTCCTAAAATTACCAAACACCGAAAAAATGAGAAAAACGTTTTCCACAAGTCATTTTCTATGAAACAAGCGGAGTCTTAGCTTAAAAATATGCAGGTAATCAAAATTCAAAGTAATGCCACATCCATTGGAAGTACAAAATTTACTTTAAAAAAAGAGCTTTTTCGTTAGAAACATAAAAAAATATGATTGAAACTATTTTCACTACAATTTTCGCTTATCACTGTATTCTCAATTATTGCATTAAATAATTGCATGTTTGAACAAAACAATCCCTTAAGTACTTACCCATTTTAATTTTACTAATTAAGTTATTTTCTTATTACCTAAGAATGTTTTTGTTCAAACATCAATAAACAGCATAATTATTTTATTTTTATTTTTACATTTTAATTCTCAAAAAATAAGGTATTTATTATTTTTTTCGTAATAAATATGTTTACTCAATTATTCTAATCACTCATGTCACATATACCATTATCATAAAAATAATACAGTTAATGCATTTTCTGCCAAAATTTTAGAAAAAATTGAATATTTTATTTTAGACTATAGAATTAAGTTAATACGTTTACATTTTTTTATTTAAAACCATAAAAAATCTAATCGAATTGTTCAATTCGATTCCAATCTTGGTGTAGTTCGGTTCGGTTTAAAAAAAATTATAATCGATAGGAGGGATTAGGTTGCGGTTTTGACCTAAACTGAACCGAATCGAACCAGTTACACACGTATAACCTATATCTTGCCTAGATGTTTTCGGTTTCTAACTCATGCCGAACTTCTTTTCCTCCTCGTTGTTCTAAACATACTTTTCGGTTTCAAATCCAAACCATTGTCCTTTCCAGACACAAACCACCCCCTGAATTTGTGCAAATACAATGATTTTAATTCTATAGTCTGAAAGAAAAACATTATGTAAGCCTCTTGTGAATGCAATTTTTAAACGTATATTTGATCAACTCAAAAAGAAGGTTAATAAATTTCGGTGAATGATTTAGCTTGGAAATATGCAGATAATCAAAGCAATGCCACATCCGTAGGAAGTACAAAATCTATATTATAAAATCATATCCTACGAATAATCTTCTGAAGAGTCACCCATTATAAAACATCAATCCCTCAACTTTCACTTGAAATAATGTATCCTTCAACTGTAACATTTTTTTTAAATCACACCTTCTATTTAGGCACTTTCATTTGAATTGATGGAATCAAATAGGCACGGGCATGAAGATCTATTTAATTTTTAAAAAAAGAGATTTTTTGATTGAGACACAAAAAAATAATTTCAATTCATTTAACAAAGTAGTAGTAGGGCATTCAAAGGCTATATCATAATCACAACATCCAATAAATAATAAATAAAATACTGAACATATTCTCATTGTTGTGGTTTCGTTTGATAGGGCATGTGTATTGTTTCCATTTATTTAATTGCCATTTTTTTTAGCTTTTAGAGTTGATTAATTTTGATAACTCACAATTTCAGTAAACAAATCACAATTTCGTTTGTTGGGGCATGTGGCTTTTAGTGTACACATGAGTTGAATGTTCAACTAAGAAATTTAAAATCCATCTTACATCCAATTCCTCGTGTCGTGGTTTAAAAAGTTAAAAACACATTAAATATCAGTAAACAAATAATATATTAATTTTAACATATTTTACACAAGCACCTTCAAATCTCCATTATATAATCAAATAACGTGAAAATTAATTTGATTTATATAATTATAGAGTTTTAAAAAAAGGATTAAAGTGATTGAAACTCCTGCAAAGTGGATCGGCATGTAATTTATCCAAAAAAAAAAAGCGAGGTTAGGATGGAATTTTTGGGCGAGCACGATGGTGGCATGACCGGTTTTGTGGGTAGATTCTTAATGTTCTTAATTATCTTTATGGGTTGGTCGTATGATTTAAAAAATAAAAAGGTTAAAGCCAGAATTCTGGGCCGAGTATGAAGGCAGCATGGCTGGCTTTATGGGTACCATTTGATGAAATTGTAACTGCTCAGCTACCATATTTTTAAAAAAAACCTCTAAAATTCATTTTCGTTAATTTCTTTCCAAAATACCCAAGCATATACTGCCATTTATCTCTAACAGAGCTTTTTCTCTTCTTCTTCCTCATGCTACTTCTTTCTCTTATCCCTGTCGCACTCTCTTTCTCTTCTTCCTCCAACTTCGTCTCCATCGCTCTTTTCTCCATTGTTGACCTCTTCTCATCTTCTCTGACCATTTACTCCATAACTTTTGATTTCAGATGAACCACAGGACCCACCACATATCAAATCAAAGCTCAATCTAGGCTAGAAGGGGGGGGGGTTGAATAGCTTAGTAGCGTTTTGTTGAAAAACTTTTCGAAGCACTTCTAAAAGAATTCTTAAAGAAATTTTACAAGAAGTGTTAATGCAGCGGAAAACTGAAAGAGTTCATAACTGACTGATAGGTTGCTTTTAATACAACGCAGATTCAGTAGCAGACTTTGATAGGTAAAAGTAGCAACAGTTAATAGTTAGGTAGAAACAAATCAGACAGTACACAAAATTTATAAGTGGTTCGTACTGTGAATAGTACTACGTCCACTACCAAAGTGGTTAGCTTTGGATTTTGAAAGGTGCACTTGTTTATCCATTAGGTGTGAAGGTAAGATCACTAATGGATCGTGTACAAAAATAGTTTTCAACCAAGTGTATAATGATGAGAGAAACAATCAATAATTAATTGTTCTCGCACGTGCTAAAGTAAAGAACATTATTAAAAGCAAACTAGATGAAGCTGAAACGGAATAAAGACTGGCAAATCTGCAGCTTCAGGAAGTTTGGTGGAGTGTTAGTTCTTGTCCTTTTGATCTCTTGAATGCTTGAGTGTTGAAGATGGGGCTTGAATGTTTAATGCGCAAGAGTTCTTTCTTCAGATCTTCAAGACTTGAATAAATATCAGGGAGATCTTTTGGACCATTGGACTGAGGATAAGGAGGCTGTGTCCAACGTTCAATTGCAATGAATGCAATTCGGCGCTTTGTGGAATTAGTGCAGCACAGTCATTAGAGATGCAGTTGTTGCAGAAAAGATATTCCTAAACAGAGTATGTTTCCAGGTTGCAAGCGTTAAAAAGCTATGAAAGTCTTCGTAGCCAAAAGAGGTAACATCTTCAGACTTCATGTATCAGGAGACAGACTGGACAGTTGTCTGCACATATCAGGAGTGAAATCCGATGAAGATAATTTGAATATAATTAGACTAGATATTTCAAAAATATCTAAATCAAATGTTATGGAGATTAAATTCCACGTTTTGGCTAAATTGATTTTTGAGCTTGAGCAGACTTCCAAGTCTGCGTTCAAGCTGTGCTTCCAAGGTTGCTGTTGAAGCCTGCTGATCCGCGCCTAAAAGAAATTAACACTAAATAGTTCTAAACACCCTTGATTCTAAGACAGTTGTCACACTAACCGGTACGCAGACCTATTAGCCACTGTGCAAATAGAATCAGAAGATGACTCAACCAAATCTAGAACCTATGAGGGTCAACAATCTCCTCCTATTTGGTTGATGTCATCATCTCAGGTACTAGCAGACTTTGAATCAAACATTGAGATAATAACATGTCTTAAAGAATTTTATTAAGAAGAGTAGACATGCCTCTCAAAGCAGAAGTTTCAATAGAGAGATAGCTAGACTAAGTACTTACAAGATAAAAAGCAGGAATATCAAGTACAAAGTTAAGCAGAGTTTAAATCTTAGCAATAAGCAAGGTCAATGTAAAGATTTAAACACGAAGTTTAAATGGACAAGATCATAAGATGGAGTTAAACTGAAAAAAATATATATCATCTGATATAAAACAGACTATTTAACAGCAGAGTTTTACCAAACAGGGTTTGAATCAAAATAGTCAGAACAGAAGAGTTATACCATGTCAGAATAGGTTTGGTTGGGTTCGACGACGCTCTAAGTAGTCACCAACCCAAATTCTGATTCGATCATTGAGGTGCTCTCATAGTCTGTTCTGTTCTTCAATTATAGCTTGATTCAAAAGATGCGTAGCTCTCTCCTCCCTGGTGGCAGCAACTTGTCGTTGTTCAGCAGCAGCAGCCCGCTCGTTGGCACGTTCTACATGGCGAACAACAGTGAATTCGGGAACTTCACGCCTGGCGATGACTGTTCGGGCCAAGGAAGTCTTGAGTTCATCAAAGAGGGCCCGGATGCTGATCTGCTGAGAGTGAAGCATACCGATCAATGACTCTTGCTGGTCTTGTGCGAGGAATCGATGGGAAGTAAAGGCTTGAGCAGTATCGTTCACTAGCTGCTTAACAATCTTCCCAAGATCAAAGATAGTAGCATGGGTAGCGTTCAAGCCATAGCTAAGGATATCGATCTGTTGTGCCATAGAAGAGATAGTGCTGTTGAGACGCTCCAGGTGGGCATTATTGGTACGAAGGAGGTCGAGAATGGCAGGGTCAGCAGAGTGGGGAGGAAGGGAAGAAGGGATAAGGTCGATAGGGGTAAAGGCGTTAACAGGGTTAGGAGGAGCAGAGAATGGTGAGGAGGAAGATGAAGCAGTGTGGTGGTCGGCAGCGATTGAAGGCGGAGGAGAAGTAGAGGGTTTAGGATCAAGTTCCATGGCAGTGTCCGAATCACTGTCGGAGGGAGAGGAAGAAGAAGAAGAAGCATCAAGAAGAAAAGAGGGAAAGGGATATTCTGGTAGAAGAATGAAATTTGGAGGAGGAGCAGAGGGGTAAAGAATGTCAGAAATGGAGGTGAGATCAAAGAGGAATGTATAGGTAGCAGAAGAGATAGAGGGGAATAGAATTTGGTAGAGGTTAGCAGAGATGGAGATGGGCGTAATGTACTGGGATATAGGAGGGAAGAGTTTGGGAAGGAAGGCGGTTTGATATAGAAGAGAAAAGAGATGAGGATCAAGAGAAGAGAAGTTTTCAGGCATGGAGAAGGAAATAGAAGGGGTTGTAGGAGCAGGAATGATAGCTAGAGAGGACTCAGGAACGATAGAAGAGATAGGTTCAGGAGAAGAGGGTGGAGAAAGAATGGCCTCTTGGGTAAGATGAGGTGGGGAAGAAGGTGGTGGAGCCACATACTTCTTGCGAAGTCGACGTTTCTTTTTCTTTGGAGTAGAAGAAGTGGGCTCCTCCTTAGCAACAGCAGGGGTTGTTGAGGAAGCAGGAGAAGAAGGGGTTTCAGCAAGCTCCTCCCCAACAGCAGCAGGGGCTATTGAAGAAGTAAGAGGGGAAGATATAGAAGAGATAGGAGAGGTAGGAGGGACAAAGGGAATGAAGGGTTCAGAGGGTTCGAAGTGTTTAGTTTTACGTTTACGAGGGCAAAGAGGAGCAGGGTCTTGTTCGCCAGCCTCGATCGGCATTGGTCGGAACAAGAAGCATCATGCTTCCTTTTTTCTTGATCTGGGCAGGTTCCCGTACCTCTCGCCCCGCGCCCTGGATAGGTGGGTACGCCAGACGGCGGATGGACACCACGCTCCCTGCTCCATCCTCCCTTGTTTGGGAAGACGAAATCCAAAGTGCGAGAGGAGTGTGCTGCCCATATTAGCACGTTGAATGTGCCTGCTGCCTTGAGTGGATTTTGTATCCAATATGGGAACTAATGGTTTCCCATATCAAGTTATCCCTTATTTCGGGGATACCAGGATATGGGAATGCATTACCCTTCCATTCCCATTCTCTCCTTTTCTTTTTAGGGGAAAACGGAGAAGTGCAAGAAAGGATATTGCGACGCCCCCACTATGGATTTATTGAAAATAGCCTTATGGCCCATTCGATCACTATGGGAGCTATGGGTTTCCCGCATCAAGTTATCCCTTGTTTAGGGGATACCAGATATGGGAATGCATCACTCTCCATTCCCGTATCTCCCTTTTTAAGGGAGAACAGAAAGTGCAAAGAGGGAATGTTGCGAGGCCCCACTGGATCTGAAAGTTTTAAAGTCACCATCTTTATTTTAAGGCAAAAATAAAGAAAAACCAGAAAAAGAAAACCAGAGATAAAAGCGGGTTCGGAGGCTAAGTTACGAGTTGGGAAGGTGCTAGGCACCCAACTCGCCCTTTCGGTCTAGAAAATGGTTTTTGGCTGAAGTATGCTTATTGTCACATTTATTTAGCAAATAAATAAGGTATTATAATGACAGGGAAATTTAAACAAATACATTCGTGGGCCACATTATTTACGGACTCGCAATGCCTCCTTCCAATAATTACGCATACATATTTAAAAATATTTGACCATTATAACGACTCTTTTACATAATATTTCATATTCTAATCCGGGCAGCACAACGGCTTATATGGGCTACATTGCACCGGATTTAAATAACAACTTTTAAAAATAAATAAAAGACAGAAAATGTAAATAAATAGAAATAACGACGCCTTAAAGGTTTTACCTTTTAGAGCGGCGGTGTGCTCGCCTCCGTCCTTCAGTGGAGAGGGAGTCTTTTGTTGTTTGTGTGTGTGGTTGTTTTGATTTGGGCGTAATGACCTTTATTTATGAGGGTTTGGGCTTATCAACTCGGCGTAGGGACAGTTTTATTTGGGTAGGTTTTGGCCTTTTGGTTGGGCGTAACCTAGACTTAATTTATTGACTTTTCAAATATACTCGGGCAAAGTAACGGCTTACTTTGGGATTTTTGGACTGGGAAGTGAGGTGGATACCTAACAACTAGGCTAGGATCACTTATAACCTATGGGTTTTGATTTTGGCGAGTTTGGACGGGGTTTGAGATTCTAGGGCTTCCACTCACCTATCTCGCACCTCTCGTACTAATTTTGATCGAAGAACAGGCTTCGCCGCGATCTAAAAATCGCGGAGGAAAATGTGTCCAGAACCGGGAGCCGGGCCATCTATACCGGGAAATGAGGACATGGCCCATATTTCTTTTTCTGGACCTTGCGCCAAGTTGTACAATTTCATTGTGAGAGAGGCGCACGAAAAAGGCATGGTGCGGCCAAGGCACCTTGGTACGGCACCAAGGGGCCTTGGTGCGGCACCATGCTCCTTTACAACTTTCGATTTTTGCACTTTCCCTCAGCTTCACTCAAGCTTTCACAAGATCCCGTTTCCTTTTGCATTTTTGACTCAGAACTTGACATTTGTTAAGTTTTAACAGCTTCTTGATATGTTATGTCACACATACCGTGGGTACAAAATTGGGGTGTCTAGAGCCCCTCAACGATGGAGTCTACTGCAACCTTAAGGCTTATCGAGTAGACGAACATCGTTGATAAACAATAGACTCTCCAATTTCGTTCAATTAAGAACGAGATAATGCAATTGGTAGCAGTTATAATGCACAGTGAACATGCTATCCAAACTCTATAACCTAGACATTTTTAGTCGGTTATAAAAAATTATCATAGTTTTAAGCAGATATGAATTTAATGTGCTCTGATGGTCGGACCTACTAACGTAGGCTGCCTACGTATTCCCCTCGTTAAAGGAAATCGACTCAAACGTAGTTCAGCCAAAACCAAATTACAACCAAGTGAGGATGTCATGTTCTTCGGTCAAGCCCGATCGAGAACACAACGGAAAAAGATTTTTGTTTTTTCGAAAAGCCGATTCTTCCTGGCCCGAAACCGTTGTCAAATACGGTATGAAGATTTGAATGTCGCCACCACATTTCAACCGGTCAATACCTTGTCGTTGAAACGTGTTAAGAAGAATTTTCTAAGTTATGTCTGGCTGGTCGCTGCCATGTTTCCAAACATAACCCGAAAACTTTCAGATATCCAGAAAACTGCACTCGACCGACAAAGATCCGTCACGAGCAACGGCAAATTGATCATTCTTCAAGTATTTTCGAAAATTGTGAAGTGGAAAACATTCTTTTTCCTTCCTTTCTTTTTCGCTCTCCCTATTTTTTTCTTTTCAAATATTCCTCTTTTTTTGTGTTTTTGAAATTTTTTTTTTTTTTTTTGTGTTTTTGAAATATTCCTCATTTTTTTTTTCGTTTTTTTGTTTTTTGTTTTTTGAAATTAAAACTCAATTTGAAAAAGAGTTTTTCTTTTATTTGATTAAAAACAAACTTTTTTTTATTTTTTTATTTTTAGAAAAACTTTCCTGAAAAGGAAATTATTCTAGAGTCAGGGTAAGAATAATCGACTGACTTACTTCATGCCTGTGTGGTCGCCGCGGATTCGGCTGATTCCGATATTCATGCCACTCTTGTTGGGGAATTTATTCATTTTCTCTTCTTTTTTTTTGTGATGGTCGGACCTATAAAGATAGGCTGCCTACGTATCCTTTTTCAAGGAATTAGACCAAACGTAGTTCCCCTCTGCTGGGGATTTTATTCTTGCTTACTTCTTTTTTTTTTTATTTTCTTTTTCTTTTTTCTCTTTTTTTTTTTTGATCTATTGGGGATATTATTTTCTTTTGTCCTCTGGTGAATGGTTGCCAATTTTGGTTAACAAGATTGACCTTGTTAACTTTCCATTAGGCTCAGGGACCATTTTGAAAATTCTGAAACTTGAGGACCAAAGTGTCGCAGCTTCAAAATTTGAAGGGGGAAAAGGGAAAATTCCCTTTTTCTCCCTTATAATTGACGGGAGTGTGAAGGGAGAAGCCACTGCTTCTTCTTTCCTTTCTTTTCCTCTGCTTGGCTCCGTCGCCATTGTTGCTGCTGCTTTCTTTTTTTCTTTTTTTTTCATTTTCGCTCATTTTCTCGATTTTCTTCCGCCAATTTCGTTTGTTTTACTTAGCGATGACATCTTCTTCGCGATCCAGAAGGGAAGGCACCGATGCGCTTCCTGGAACCGGGCGAGAGGAGGAGAGAACCTCCTAGTTTGGTTCGAATAGACTCAAGCATCCGCATTTAAGGATGACTGGGCAATCTTCTCATGGGATCGAATACCCATGTGTCTAACCTTCCTCCGACTACCAGTAAGATTTCTCTTTTTCTTTCTCGAAATTTTCCCTGGCTATGTTTCAGATCCGCTAAATTTCTCGCACCGCTTGGGACTTTTGAGCACTCCTCGACTTTATTAGTAATGCATATGCATGTCCTATTTATGCCTAAATGATGTAATTAAGTGATAATGTATGAAATTTCTATGATTTATTTTTGCGATGCATGATTTGAACTAATGGTCACTATTTGACCCTACTATGCATGATTTATATTCTGAATGCAAATGGGGCTATATGATGCATGTTTTACATTAAATCACATTTTTGCATGCAATAGAATTGCGAAACGGAATATTTGGAGTATAAATTTAATTTTTTCGAAACGCTTTTCGGGCATATTTGATATGATTCCTAGACGCATACTCGCGATGGAGGAATCATAGAGCACGCAGCACGGCAAGCGAAGAACGTTAATGAATTGATGGATGGTGACACCTTGACCCAATGCTACGATCCGTTATTGAACGTGGTACTCCGCGATCCAATTACGAGACGAACACGAACTTTGGTATAAGGAAGAACGCCACAATAGGGATGAATATCCTATTGATAAGTTCGAGTTTCGATTACTTAGCCTCTCACCAAATAATCACAAGTTCAATGAAGAACAAGGAGGTTTTGAAAAACACTCAAAAACAATATTAATCAATAATCAGAAAGTTGTCTACCAAAACAATAAGCCACAACCCTTATTTATATGGGTTGTGAATCCTAAACCTAAAAGTAAAAGGAAAGGTCTAAGTAGAATCTTCTTAGGAAACTACTTAGAATCAACTTAGGAAACTAAATAAAATTAACTTAGGAAACTACTCAACTTACCTAATTTATGTAGGAAAGAATTAGGTAAGTTGCCTAATCTATTTAGGAAACATAAATCCTCTAAAATAAGGAAAATCTACAAATCCCGTTTTTCTACTAGGCTCACTTTGTAAAGTGCCTAGAATCTTTCCCTAACCCTAATTTAACATAGGAAAACAATCCCTTAGGGTTTAGGAACCATAAGGACATCATTTTGGTCCATTTTGTGCTCCCAAGTTGATCCTTGTGCCTCCTAGGTCGTAGACCAACCTTACGGGAACTCTTGAGCCTCGAACCTTGCACTTTTGAACCCTCGAACCTTGATCTCCAAGCTTCCAATGTCTCTCCCTTGCTTGTGACAATCTTGGTTCTTGGTTGGTGGACAGAATCATATCAATATTTTCGGATAAAAACGGGACAAAACAGATATTTTTCATGCCCTTATATTCATTTTTCAAGCATGCAATTGCTGCAGGGGTATAGTAAACACAATGAAGATATTTATTTTGATGATTGATGCTACTTTATCTTCTTTTTAGCGGGCCACTATGAAAGTTTATTGGACAAATGAAATGTACAAAATGAATGCATGAATTATTCTACTTGATGCAGATGCAATGTAGAACATTTTATTAGATGATGCATGAATTTTTTTTTTCACACTTTATTATATACACGGAAAATGCAGTCCTAATATGCATTTTTATGACATTTGAGATGCAAAATGAATAAATTGTTTTTGTTTTTGTTTTTGGTTTTTTTTATTAATTTTTTTTATGAAAGAAGGATTTTTTTTTAATACAAATTTATGTGCATTTATGAAAATAGTATGTAACAGTTTAAAAAATTATTTATTTTCTTTTTGTTAAGAAAAAAAAATTTCTTTAAGAATTTTTGGAAGTATGTAATATATTCATTATTTATTTAAAAGACTGTACAGAGAAGGAAATAAGGGTAAAGAACTTACCTTTCTTTTTTTTTTTCAGGTTCGCAGGAAATTTGAAAGAGTGCGGGTATCATATATTGATGTGGCTGAAATTTTTGATATGTTACCCGAAGCTGCACAGTCGTTGGTAGAGGGTTCGGGCTTTAGCACCTTCTTGCATTCATTTACCCATTTTACCAACTTTCTTCCCATCTTTGATGTGCTTCGGGACTTCTGGTGGGATACCACTCACACCTTCCATTTCAGCTGGGGGGGAGGCGACCATGACCCCTTGCGATTTTGCTGCGATTACAGAATCCCTACCAAAGATAGGAGACCACGGCTCTTGATTTTACTCTCCGACATCGTAGGGAGGAGATTGTGGACCTCCTGGGCTTCGAGCCTCGTTTTAAATCGTCGGACGAGATATACATCAGCAGCGTTCGGCAATGGCTTCTTAATAATGTCAGGCTGGTGTCGGCTGATGACGAAGCTGCTGTTACCCGAGTGGTACAAGCGTTTCTTTTCTTCTTTCTCGGTTCATCGCTCTTTGCCAACTCTTCTGTCACCCTGAGAGCCTCCGTCTTAGCTTGTCTTGCGTTTAACCGGATCCCTTCGTATGATTGGGGACAGCCGGGTTTTTGAACTTTATGCTTCTATGGATAGCTAGCCGGAATGATTCACCGACCCTGAATGGGTTTGCCCCGGCGTGGGAGGTACATGCCTTTTCCTGCTTTTTTATTATTTATTCATTTTTTTTATCACATATTTTTTTTTGTATCATTTTGTTTTGACAACATATTTATTTTTTTCTTTTTCTATCTTTTTTGTGCAGTGCGGGCCTTTTTTGATTTTCGGGGTCGCCTCATTCGGCGGGTCTACCCGACTGTCTCGGTATGTTGACGCAACGGTCGATCCAAGTGACGGCGGTGGTTGTAACATTAGGGAGAAAGTCTTTGGAGGCGGATTGTTGGTTCGAGTCCGGGTTCAGTGCACTTTCTTCCCTGGGAAGGCCTGGAGGTCATTATCATACTATTCGATGTTCACCGCCCGGATATTGATGGTTTCCATCATGGTAGATTCTTTGTACATATGGCTGGTGAATCGTCGGCACCGGCAAGCCTTTCTAATGGCTCGAGATTGGTTGCCTCCTTGGCCTCTGGCTTGGGTGATAGAGGCGGATCATTGCTCGGTGGCAAGCGTAGCAGGGAAATACCGTTCCGCCTTGAATTATCCGATTGATGTCCTGATTTCACGAGATTGGGCTGCATCCCCCTCCTCTGCTTGCGCCAGGCGGCATTCGATGTACGCTGGGTAAATCAGCTCGCTTCTCGGGCGATGTTCACGAACCCGATGATATTTTTCTCTACTTTCGGTATAGAGTGGGGTGGTGGCTTAGTAGAGGCGAGTTTTCCCGAATGTCGAGGGTCCGGAGGCAGGAAGCCGGAGCTGGTCGGTAGACACATCCACCTTTATTATTTGTTTTTCTTTATACATATATTTTTTTATTTATACACATTTTTTTATGCACACTCTCGAGACTAACATTTTTTTATTTGCATTTTGTTTGTTTTTTTTTGGTGAGCGTATCCATAAAAAGCTGGCGCGGGGCTTCTTGATGTCGGCAAATTATATCGAAATTGGGCGATGAATTCTCTTTGTAAGGAACAGCTCGGTCTGGCGGCAGAACGTCGAGATGGCGATGATGATGATGATGGCAGCGATGATGATGATGATGGGACAAGCGCGGCTGAAGCGAGGATCGGTCGCAGGTCAGTCGAGGGTGGTGGTTTTCGAAGTCGTCAGAGGCCACAACTTTGGATTCTTGCGAAGACATTAGTATCTCTTTCTTTATTTTGATTTATTTTTTATTTACGTAAAAACACGTACAAATATTATGATATAATGCAATATAATGTATATGATGCAATATGTTACACATGCAAAAATAAATTCACCAAGAAAACTATCACGGACATCTAAATGTAATGTATTTGTACTTTGAGAATAGGGATTTTTAAGAATACACCTTTAAATTAGGCGGGATTTTGGGTGATATCGGAGCAGGAAAAATGGCGAATCCCTTATTCTTCGGCGCCAGTGGTGATAAGTGCGTGGTTTGTAGCCGTCCTTCATAGGTTTTCTTTTTTCTTCCGCGATCGAGCGGAGCAGCGGTTTGTCGGATCACCAAACGGAGATCTGGGCGAGAATTTTCACAACACGGTGAACATTTACAGTCGCGCAATGGAGCCATGGTGCGGCACCAAGAGGCTTCTTGGTGGCACCATGGTTTTCTATCAACTGTCGGACGCAATGGGCGGCTGCTTGTCGTCTTCTTGATTTGCGGTATAAATCTGGCGAAACCGACTCGTTCTTTCAGATTCATCTCATTCTTTCTTTCTAAATTCACCACT
>JABEVN020003460.1:0-18116 GCA_013146195.2 Codonopsis lanceolata | reverse complement strand
AGCTAAAATAAAAAGAAACCATTAAGGTAGAAAATTCTGAATTTATGCCACCCATTAATTCTCCCAAAGTCGAAAAAACTAAAGCCATTACCATTTAAAATATGCATTTTTAGGGAAGGTAACACTTTACTGTTATTATAGCGTAGACTTAACGGAAAAGCAAGAAGCTAGTTTGTTAAAAGTTTTATGGACATATAGAGCTTTAGGATGGTCTTTGGCGATTAAAAGGAATTAGTCCTCTATGTGTATGCATAAAATACATCTAGAAGAAGGTAAACCTAGTAGAAGAAAAAGAAGACTTAACCCCACATGGAAGAAGTTGTTAGGAAAAGAAGTTCTCAAGCTCTTAGATGTATAATTTAACCCTATATTTATAGTAAATGGGTTAGTCCCTGTCCAAGTAGTTCCTAAAATCGAATTCTTGTTGTTAAAAATGAGAAAGAATTAGTCCTGCTGCAAAACAATAATCGGTTATAGGATGTGCATTGATTTCGTGAAACAATGCGGCAACTAGAAAGATCATTTTTGCCATTTATTGACCAAATCCTTGAAAGACTAGCCGGTCATGAATATTATTGCTTTCTTGATGGTTTTTCCGGCTACAATCAAACCTGCCCGAAGACCAAGAGAAAACAACTTTTACATGTCCCTTTGGTACTTTTTCCTTTAGGAGAATGCCTTTTGGACTATGTAATGCACCTACTACTTTTCAAAGATGCATGATTTCTATATTCTCGCATTTAGTTGAAAGATGTAGAAGTTTTCATGGGCGATTTTTCGGTTTTTGGAAATTCTTTTGATCATTGTTTAGAAAACCTTACATCGGTCCTAAAAGATCTTTGTGAAACTAATTTAACTTTAAGTTGGGAGAAAAGTCACTTCATGGTAAAACATGGAATTGTCTTAGGGCATGTTGTTTCAAATAAAGGCATTGAAGTTGATAAAGCTAAAATCGAAGTTATTTCACAACTACCCCATCCCACTTCAGTTAAAGGAGTTAGAAGTTTTCTTGGCCATGCTGGTTTTTACCGAAGATTTATAAAAGATTTTTCCAAAATCTGTAAACCTCTATGTAATTTGCTAGCCAAAGATACAGAATTTATTTTTGCTAAAGAATGTTTAGAAGCTTTTAATTTATTAAAAGAAAAATTAACTACTGCCCCTATTTTATCCGGCCCTAATTGGTCACTTCCTTTCGAAATCATGTGCGATGCATCAGATTTTGCGATTGGAGCCGTGTTAGGACAAAGGGTAGATAGAAAGCCTCATGTGATCCACTATGCTAGTAGAACTCTAAATGATGCTCAATTGAATTATACAACTACTGAAAAGGAATTTTTAGCAGTAGTATATGCTTTAGAAAAATTTAGATCATATCTGCTAGGATCGAAGGTGATAATTTTTTCGGATCATTCTGCATTGAAATATCTGTTAAGTAAGAAAGATGCTAAACCAAGATTAATTAGATGAATGTTATTGTTACAAGAATTTGACATAACAATTAAAGATAAAAAGGGAACTGAGAATGTTGTAGCCGACCGTTTGTCCAGATTGGAGTTTTCACCCTTGCTTGAACGTCAATTTCTTGATGATCCTGTCCCCATAAATGATAATTTTCCTGATGAACAACTCTTGGCCATTAAAGATTCTGATCCTTGGTATGCTGATTTTGTCAACTACTATGTGTCTAATATCATTAATCAGGATTTCGATCATTATGAAAAGAAGAAATTTTTGGCGGAAACTAAAAATTAATTTTGGGAAGCACCTCATTTATACAAAATTTGCTCTGATTCTTTAATAATAAGATGTATTCCAGAAAAAGACCAACAAGGTATTATGGAATTTTGCCATGGATACTCTTGTGGAGGTCATTTTAGTGGAAACAAGACTACTAGGAAATTTTTGCAATCATGTCTATATTGGCCTACTGTTTTTAGAGATTGTGAACTGTTTTATAGAACATGTGATAAGTGTCCAAGAACAGGTGGAATAGGAAAGAGAAATGAGATGCCCTTGCATATTAATTTAGTGGTTGAAATTTTTTATGTTTGGGAATTGATTTCATGGGTCCTTTTCCAGTGTCAAATAATTGTGAGTATATTCTAGTAGCAGTTGATTATGTTTCTAAATGGATAGAAGTAGTAGCAACCAAGACTAATGATGGGAAAACAGTAGTTAAGTTTGTAGAGGATTTGTTTGCTAGATATGGAGTACCTAAGGCCATAATAAGTGGCCAAGGAACTCATTTTACCAATAAGCTGTTGAATAATGTCCTTAGAAAGCATGGTGTAACTCATAAGTTAGCTACACCTTATCATCCACAAACATCCGGACAAGTAGAAGTTAGCAATATGCAAACCTTCTTTGCAAAATTAAAAACCCCACTGTTAACTCTCATGATGATCCTCCACCAAACCCTAAACCTCGAGCAAATCCCATTCCTAAACGTTGGACCCCGAAAAAAACTCCCAATCCTCATGTCCCTATGGCTGCTAATAAGCATGCAAGCCCTCATGTCGATGCTTCTTCGAGTGGTAAAGATCCGATCCCCGGCCAAGTAGTCCCAGGACACCAAGTAACCCAATTGTTATCGAGGACCATGCTCTTCCTATACACCTCAAACGACCCGAGAAAGAACCATCTAGCTCAACAGCCCCTCCCTCGGTTCAAGTTCCCCCTGCCGATAATCCCACAGCTCCGTCCTCGGATCAAGTGCAACTCACTGCTAATGAAATAGCCCCTAATAAAGTGCCCGAAGGCCTCACCACTGCTAATGAAACAACCCCTAATAAAGTGCCCGAAGGACTCACCAAAGCGGCAGATGTTAACCCTATTGACAATGATTCAGGGCCGGTTAATATAGTTTCCCCCAATAGATTTGCGGTGTTAGATGTTTTGGAGGATGATGACACAAGTGATGATGAAACTCATTCCTTCAATGCTCTAAATGTGGAATCCGGCCACCATCCGGCCAAAACAAAACATAAGCCTTCTATTCCGGTTTACGATCGGATCACGGATCTCGGGCCTCAAAGCCATCAGCCGATACATCTGCTCAATTCTTTTAATGGATATTAAAATTCTCTTTTGGAACATTCGGGGTATAGGTAATGATCCATCTGTTAGCCGTCTTAAAGCCCTTGTTCGGATTCATAACATATCTATTGTTGCTATTTTTGAACCCATCTTTGGATATGGAAAAAGTTGCTCTCTTATTTAGTCTTCGATTCACGTTTTCGGCTTCTAATACTTCTAGTTCAATATGGTTGTTTGTTAAATCTTCTTTTACATGTAATTTCATTAATGATTCTGCCCAGCAAGTTACTTTGCAGATTCAGCACTACATTTGGCCTTCGCATGCTTTGCTTACATGTGTTTATGCTAAATGCAACATAGATGAAAGGAGGACTCTTTGGGATGATCTTATCTTTATAAATGACTTGGTTGCTCAAACCCAGTGGATTGTAGGAGGGATTTCAATATCATGCATCCCAATGAAAAATACGGTGGTGTGGTGGGGACCGAAAAGGCCCTTGATTTTCATGCTTGTGCAGGCGTCACGGGCCTCTCGATTTGGGTTATCTTGGCGGTGATTTTACGTGGTGGAACAAAGGGAAGGAAACGCTACAATTCATGAGCGTATTGATCGAGTCCTATGTAATGCGGCTTGGTTGGATAAATTTTTACGTCACCACGGTTCGGCATCTTAACCGCAGTACTTGTTCGATCATTCTCCCCTCCTTACTACTATCTCTAGTCCTTACGCTCGTGGTCCCTGCAGACTTTCCGTTTTCTCAACGTTTGGACCAGCCATGTTTCCTTTAAAGCCCTTGTTTCAAATGCTTGAATTTGATTTGATAATTTGCGGCCAATGGTTCGATTTTCTCATAAGCTTAAAAATGTCAAAGTTGCCCTTAAAAATTGGAACACATCAGTCTTCGGTAATATTTTCACGAATGTTAAATTGGCTGAAGAGGAAGTAGCGTAAAAGGAATTATTTTTGAGATTAATGCCTCTCCTTCAAATCGGGAAGCTCTAATGCATGCTCAGGCCACTCTTCGAACACATCTTACTCAGGAAGAAAAATATTGGCAGCAAAAATCAAGGATCAAATGGTTCAAAGAGGGCAATGGCAATACCAAGATTTTTCATGCATCAGTGAAGCAACAGCAAAGGCACCTTCATATTCATTCCATTGATGACTTGGCAGGTAATCATCTTGATTCTGATCAAAGTATTCGGCAAGGGGCAATTAATTATTTTCAGGAGCAACTCCAGTCTGAAACAGTCCATAATCCAGACATCAATCTAGATGTCATTCCTCATCTTGTTCAGGAAGAATGGAATAATCAGCTTATTTCTCCTCATACGCCTTGGAGATTAAGAAAGTTGTTTTTACCTAAATGGAGATAGTCTTGCAGGATGGCTTCTGGGTAAATTTTTCTCCTTTTCTTTGGGATATTATTGAAAAGGATTTTTGTGAGGCTATTTTAGAGTTTTTTTCGGGCTTCTCTCTCCCGCACGCTTGGTCCAGCACCCTTATTGTTGCTATTCCCAAAGTGGAAAAAGTCTCTACTTTCAAGGACCTTCGCCCCATCAGTCTCTGCAATTTCTGTAGCAAAGTAATCTCTAAAATTATCTCTACTCGCCTGACCACTATTCTTCCCCATCTAATCTCTGAAAATCAAAGTGCTTTCGTTAAAGGCCGGACTATTCAGGATAACATCCTATTGGCTCAGGAGTTGATGTGTTTCTTGGGGAAAAAGGTTTCGGGCTCAAATGTTGTTCTTAAACTTGACATGGCAAAAGCCTTTGACAGAGTTTCTTGGGTGTTTCTTATATCTGTCATGCGGCGTTTGGGCTTCCACGAGATTTTTATAGATCTTATCTGGCGCCTTATTTCTGACAATTGGTTTTCGGTTCTTATCAATGGAACCCCGACGGGCTATTTTTCTTCCAGTAGAGGTCTTCGGCAGGGAGATCCCCTATCCCCCAGTTTGTTTATTATTGCAGCAGATTATTTTAGCCGAAGCCTTAATCGTATTCAGCAACAAGTTTCTTATTCGATCTACTCCTACATTAGTGGGCTGCTCTATTATCTCTCATCTCGCTTTTGCAGATGATGTAATTATTTTTTGCAATGGGAGTAAAAATTCTATTCAGATTCACAAGGAAGTTATAAAAAATTATGAAGATATCTCGGGTCAGAAGGTTAATGTCAATAAAAGTTCTTTTTATGTGGCTTCCCGATCTGATTCAAACCGAATGCAGATTCTATCTTCTTCCTTGGGCTTTAGTGCTGGGACTCTTCCAATTATTTACCTTGGTTGTCCCCTTTACTTTGGTCGAAAGAAACGTCAATATTTTGACAAGCTTCTCCTTAATCTGCAGAACCGAATCACAGCTTGGAATGGTGCTTTTCTGAATGCTGCTGGGCGTGTTACTCTAATCAATCATGTTCTTCATTCCATGTCAAGTTATCAAATGGCTGCCATTGATCCTCCAGCTTCGGTTATCTTGTTAATTGATAAGATGTGCTCTAATTTTTTCTGGGGGCAGCTGGAAGGTAGAAATAAAACTCACTGGACTGCTTGGAACACATGTTGCAGACCAACAGATGAAGGAGAATTTGGGTATTCACAGTATGTCCAATATTGCTAAAGCTTTCGGAGTTAAGCTTTGGTGGCGTTTTCGTTCCACCTCAAACCTTTGGTCCTCTTTCTTAACAGCTCGATACTGCCGTAATACTCACCCTTCTCAAGCTGTTTCTGGTGGCTCACATAGCTGGCGTCGCATGATTAAGGCTCGTAACATAGCCGAGCCTCATATTTTTTGGATTATTGGAGAAGGTCAATGTTCTCCTTGGTTCGATAAATGGATTTTTGATACTATTTTGGACAAGCCTCCTGATCCTTCCAGCAATTCAGTACGGGAGCTGCTTCTTGATTCAGAAAATTCCCAACGTGATTGGTCTCGGTTGCCCCATGCCGCAAAAGCTCATATTAAGTCCCAGCTTATTTCTCTTCACAACACTGAAGATCGGCCTGTTTGGACTGCTTCCACATCTGGAATTTTCTCTCTTTCTTCGGTCTTCCCTCTTGTTCGAGACTCTCATCCAAAGCTTCTCTCCTCAGTTTTTATTTGGCACAAAGCCCTGCCAAAGCACATTAGCATTTTTCTTTGGCGTCTCATTAACCGAAGACTCCTATTGATGAAGCTCTCAGCAGAAAGGGTCTCTCTTTGGCATCTAAATACTCTTGTTGTGACCAAGGCCACATCAAAACTTTTCAACATGTTTTCTTAAACAGCCTGTTTGCCTCTTCCTTATGGCAGCATTTCAATGGCCTTTTTGCAGTTTCGGCCCAGCCAAGTTCTGTCCATAATATTTGTTTCTCGTGGTGGTTACACGATAAAAGCGCTTCCTTATACTTTGCTCCCTCGATCATTCTTTGGCATATTTGGAAGTGCGAAATATGGCGATTTTGACAATAATCGAATTTCTTTCCCTAAAGGTTTTGCTAACATCTCCACGATTTTCGAGATCATTCTTCATCTTTGCGGGTTATCACATTTCAAATCTAGTGCCCTTTGCCTTCTCAAATTCGGTTTGGGCGTAAGCGGAAAATTAAGGTTCATTTGTTGTTTGGTCTTCCCCCTCGTGGTATTGTCAAGCTTAACTCGGATGGTGCTAGTCGAGGCAATCCGGGTTTTGGTGGTGGAGGGGTGTTGTTCGTGATTCTGGTCGTTGCATCTATGCTTTTTCTCAATTCTATCATGTACGCATCGAACATGGTCATTGAAATTAAAGCCTCTATTATGGTGTTAAATGGTCGTTAGAGAATGGTTATCATGATGCCATTGTAGAAAGCAGACTCAAAGGTTCTATTTGATTGTTTTACTCAAGGCCATAAACTTCCACAGGTGCACTCTTATATAGTTCGGAGATTGTCGGTTCAAGGCGAGGCGATTTATTTTTTCTCATTGCTTGAGAGGCTAATAAGGTAGGCGGCAGTTTGGCTAACCTAGCCTGTGACACTCGTTTGGATAAGGTTTTCCACGATATTTCGGCTATTCCCAGTCCTTCTAAAGGTCTCATTTTTCTAGATGCTAGTAACACTCCATACGTTAGAATTTCTTAATTTTTTCGATTGTATCTCTTTTTCGAGGTTAGGCTCCTCTGTCCTCCCATTTATAAGGGCAAGGCTGGTTGTCCCCCTCAAGTTTGTACTTCTTTTTTATTATTAATAAAACTCCTGCAGGTGCCGCCCTGCTTCCCTTAAAAAAAAAAAAAAAAAAGATTGTTAGGCCTAATCGTAAAGATTGGGAATCTAAACTCAAGGATGCTTTATGGGCATACCGAACTGCTTTTAAGACACCCATAGGAATGAGTCCATATAGAATGGTATATGGTAAAGCTTGCCATTTACCAGTTGAAATTGAGCATAAAGCCTATTGGGCTGTTAAAGAATTGAATTTAGATTTAACATTGGCCGGAGAAGAAAGATTGTTTCAGTTAAATGAGTTAGAAGAACATAGGTTGAATTCGTATGAGAACGCAAAGACATATAAAGAAAAGACCAAAAAATATCATGACATGGGGTTAACCAACAAAATGTTTCATCCAGGTATGAAAGTATTACTGTTTAACTCTAGGTTAAGGCTATTCCCCGGAAAGTTAAAATCTAAATGGTCTGGTCCATTTAGAATTGTACGAATTTATCCTCATGGAGCTGTTGATATTCAAAACCCTAAAAATAATAAAGTTTTCAAAGTTAATGGACACCGACTCAAGCCATATTTAGAGTCGATGTCAGTTGAACAAACAATTGAGTTGATTCGTTTGGCTGACAATGAACCACCCCGAGATTAGGCTTGCAGTTTGGTCGAGCCAAAGACGTTAAACAAAGGTGCTAAGTGGGAGGCAACCCACTATTTTGAATGTTATTTGCTTGTATAGTTAGTTTAAATATGCTTTTCTCCGTTAAATTTAATTTTTAATTAAATATGCCAAAATTCAAGTTTGGGGGAGAAAAATATCTTAGTGTTGTATTTATATGTTACTAATAATTTTTAGTTTAGAGTTTTTGCTTAGTTTTTACATACAGGAAAAATTCAAGGCATAACGGAAGTTAACGGAAGGGCTAAACTGCAAATTGTTGAAAAGGAAGAAAGAAAAACAAGTGGGAAGATTCTGCCCACCTTGCGGACGCAAGGTGGTGGAGACCTTGCGACCGCAAGGTCCTCAGTAAATGCGGACTTCATGCATAGTACGGTCAGACATGGGGAATGAATGAGAAACAGAATCGGTTTGACTGCCGACCTTGCGGACACAAGGTGTGGCGGACACTTGCGGCCTGCGTCCCCTATATAAGAAGCCGGGTTTTCATTTACAATTCACCCGAGAACTCAACTCCCTCTTTTTGAGCCCTCTCAAATTCCGGCAGATCGGCTCATGCTCCGGCACATACTCCAAGATACTCTCTCCTCCTTCACTATTCTTCATCTCCTACCTCCATTCATCCACCATTGCACTCCATTAGGGTGAAGCTTTTGAAGAAGAAGAAGAAGACCTCCATTAGTGCCGACGCTGATCAAGCTTAAGCTCTGGCTGCACTCACTCTATTCAGGCTGCAAACAAGTAACACTATCACCCTCTTTATTTTTACACGTAAAATATTTGCATGCTAGGGTGTTAGATAATTTAACGTAGATAAAAATTTGCATGCTTAGAATAAATTTTTAATTTTAAAATTTTAAAACACATATTTATTTGTTAAACCTTTAGTTTTTTTAAAAAAATTTATAAAATCAAACAAAATGTTCCGTAAGCGTATAAATACCGGTGCCTCGTCCTCCGGCCCCGCTCAGGAGGAAGAGCAAAATTTTGATATCACCCGATCGTGTCTACGAGGCATCGAAGGTACGGCCAAGCTCTCCAAGTCCTTGGTGCCCGAAAGGGGATTCAAGGCTGAAGACTTTGGCCTCCGTCCCAATCTGATAGCTCGTAGGTGGGGGCTCTTGATAGATTCTCCGGCAAGGGCAGCCATAGTGCCCATTGTCCGAGAATTCTATGCCAATGGCAGCATTGGCATAGATGGGGGTGTCTTAGACACTATTTATGTTAGGGGCGTTAGTGTAAATTTTTCGTCCCAAAGCATTAACACTTATTTCGGCACCTCTAACTTTGCGGTTGGTGTCGATGACTTTAGCACACACCTCCAACCCCCCATGATCCTAGTCGAGGTGGTCAATGCTACCATTGCTCTCCCTGGTGTGGTGTGGTCCTATAACCGTAACCCACCTTTTGGACCACGCACCATGGGAGAATCCTTCCTCCAAGACACGGCCAAGCCCGTGTATAAATTTGTTTGTGGACGTCTCATGCCCTCCAGTCACCAACACACAGTGAATTGGGAAAGGGCTGTCTTGACCTACACCATCATGACCGGTGGGTCTGTTGATGTCGGTCGTTTGATCAATGGCCAAATCAAGACCCTTATTAGAGGTAGGACGAATGCGGGTTTCGCGTTCCCGCATTTGATTACCGAGTTGTGTAAGGCAGTGTGAGGCGCCCAAACACGCCAGTCGAAGGTGGTTCGGCCATTACGAGGGCCATTTTGTTTGAACATCACCCGGCCAGAGTGAGGGTTCTCAGAGGAGGAACCAAAGAGGAGGAGGAGGACCCACTCGTGGAGATCTCCAAGCAGATTGGAGAAGGCTGTCCTCCAAAATGATATGATGAGTCAGCAGTTGGCACAAATGCGTGCCGACTGGCGATTTTTCGATTGGGCCAATCGTGGGACAGAATCTTTCCAATCTGTATGGTTTCCGTCCTGGCACAATCCCCGAGTTTCGTCCTCGTTCGTTATTTCCGCACGACTCACCGTGAGTCGAGGCCCAAGTTTCATCCTCTTTCGTTAGGTGGACCTGCTATCTCCTTTTGATATTTGTCCTGCCCCATCAATCCTCTCATATGTTCCTCTATTTTGAGGACAAAATAGAAATTAAGTTTGGGGGGGGGATTTAAAACTTTAAGTCTTAGCAGGTCCTAGCCTAACGAGGAATGGAGTTGGGCTATGTCTTTAGGGTGAAGAAAAATTTCTTTTCTCGATGACCATCTAAATCTTCACCCTATTTTCCTATTTTTATTTTTTTCTTATTTTCGGAGGTGTTGCCTTGACCTGAATACACTCACATTAGATGCTCGTGGGTTCCTCTTATGGGGACCCATCATCAATTGTGTCATCGTCATCATCTCCAAATTTTTTTTAAAAAAAATTTAATTCAAAATATTCATCCTCGAGTTTAGGTGTGGTAATGCTAGTCGTAATCAATGAGGAGATTAGTGCAATGAACCGCATAGTTAGTCTGTAAATCCCTCTGGAATTTACTTAATTTTGCGAAACTTTTACTTTTCTCCAAATTCTTCATGCACTCACACCAGTCATAATTATGGATTGATTAGAATAGTTTTATAAAGTTTATAACACCAACTTCATTTCAACAACATATGCACAAGAATATGATGTATAGCAATTCGAACATAATTGTTGCATTAAATTGTGACTTAGGGTCAATTGCATGATAGTTAGATCCCTTGGATTTTTCTCATTTATATATCTCAAGCACACTTTCGAACCGTGTCTGCATGTTAGTCTCAATTGTCCCTACCATCTGTCTTAGCGAATGCTTATGTAAAATCCAGTGATGCTAAACATTCACCCCCAATTCCCATAGTTGATATGATTTTTGTGTTGTCTTACTTGCTTTAAAAACTATATGAGCATTTGGCATTAAGAAATGACTTAGGCCATCTTTGGATCGTTAGAGCCTAAATATTCCCTGATCTATACTAAAAATATCCCTAGTGTCCCCGTTGAGTCTAATGAAAAATAATGGAGTGTGCTAAGCACACTATTTAAACCCCCATTCGCCATCGTTTCTATTACCCACATTAACTTAACCCTAAAAGCCTATACACTTTTAGCCTACCCTTTGTGTAAGACCCCGATTCCCGGTTAGCTTGAATTGCGTGCAATGCTCGCATTTCTTCCTTGGTTTATGACTTATTTGATTTCTGAGAGAGTCTAGATCTGTATGAGAGATCACATTAAGACCAAAACAATTTTAAGAGATGCCATTTAGTTGTTGACTTGCCAAAGTCACAAGTCGTAACTCGACGATAGTCGAAATGCGACGCGATTGAGAGTTTACTCGGGTTTTATGTTCCTGACCTCGATTTGGTCCTAGACCTTTACATGATGATTGATTAAAATTTTTAGATGTATTAATACTTCTAGTTGGATGTATTTATTAAATCTTGCGATGTTTTGACGCTTCGAGAATAGCAATTCTCCTTATCCCGTAGTTTGAGATTGAGCCGTGTGAGCGTCTCGTCTTTTGGGAGTTCTTTTCTCCTATCTGTTGTTCATCATCTGTGAAATTCAATCCTATTTTATAGCCCTTTTAAGTGTTTATAATCATTTTTATAAAGTTTACATTTTTATAAAGTTTGTGGTCACGACGCTCAAAGTATAGTATCGCCGTCGCCGCCATATGTTTAATTTCGCGATTCGCTTTTGTTAACGTTAAGTATTTTCCTTACACTTAGTTTTGTTGTAACATTGGGTATGTGTTTGGGACCTTTCATTAGTCTTTTAACATGCTTTAAAACAAGTAATTATGCTTGTTCATTCGTTGTTTCGATCGTTAGTTTGTTCTGTGTAATTTCATCCGTTATACAACGCTGGATTGATTTTTGGTACGCGGCTGATTTGTTTGATCGAGAAACCTTCGAGAAAATTTTTGTTTGGTTTGGGGTTTTGAGGCTTCTAGTTAGGACATTTACAGAGTGGCAGGAGAAAAAATCGCGTCGCTTCGTCGAACGGTGTTCAAACCGGAGCCATCGCAGTTGACGCGCAGCAGCGAGTACTGTAGCTACAGCACTGTAGCTTCGAGCAGCCTACTCCCTGTTTTGGGTTTTTGATGTGTAATTCCTATCCTACCCTCATTAAACCCCTCTAAACCCTTCCTAACCCACAAACTAAGTCCTAATCATGTCCTAACATGTTTGGGTAGTTAATTAGAGTTTGATTAGTGGCTAATTACATCTAACACTCTCTAATTGTACCAAGGAAATCTCATTTGTGCCCTTACTAAATGGGAGGTATAAATAGCCTAATCTCTTCACAAATTCAGCCACTTCTCTCATTTCTCCTCCTTCATCTAAACCGTATAGTGAGAGAGAGTTGGGAGACCATGGAAGCTTGAAGCCCTAGGTCTTCTCCCTCAAATCCTTGAAGATCCAACCGTTGGATGACCACCAAACTTCGGATTCTTGACGATTCGACGAGAGGAACAACTTCACCGATCGGATTTCCGTTCCTTCAAGTTTTTATTCGAGTCAAGTAAGCTACTAGACCTCTATTCTCTTGATTTTGTGCTCATTGACCCTAAGGAAAACAAAGAGGATTGCTATTTGAGGTCAATGAGTACACAAGCATGATGTGTGTGATTTTATTTTGATTTTTTGGATTTTGATGGGTGAACTTGCTAGAAGCATGATTAGGTTGATTTCTATGCTTAATGGAGTATGTTGTTAAGTTGCAATTGATAATTTAGACTTGGATATGATGAGTATTTGATTCCCTAAAAATCTAGGGTTGATTATATGTTGATGAACTAAATGGGTTAAGGGTTATATGTATGATTTTTGGAGTTTATATGAATATTATGAATTGTTAGAATCATACATAGTTATGTGTTTGGGAGTTTGGAATTAAACTTGAAGAATCTTGAATTTTGATTGTAAGTATGAAAGGTGAATCTTGACATACATGTTATAATGCTTCGCTTTGACTTTTGAAAATAAAGTTGACCTTCATGTATATAGGAGTATGAAGGATGAATTTTTACAATGGGTTATATGTTGAAATGCTTCGCTTGACTTTTGGGAATAAAGTTGACCTTCATGTTTATGAGAGTATAATGCCGTCCAATTCATGAATTTTGGTTGTGAGCATGAGTAATGATTTATCATTTTGGTTCACATGAATAAAATGTAAGGTTTGACTTCATTGGGTTGAGTTGACTTTTATATAATAAGAGTATGTTGGTCAACTATAATTCATGAATTTAAAGTTATGAACATGTTAGATAAATTTACATGTTGGTTATGAACATACTAGATGAAATTGCATCTTGTTTAGATTAATGGTTATTTTGGATGAAAGCATGTTTGATTAAATGCTATATTGAGATGCATGCTTAAATTCTAATGGTTGACTTTAAATGTTAAGTGTTGACCTATGAACTATGTTTTGGGTTTTGTTGGGAAAGAATGGATTGTAGGGTTGCACAATGTTGCTAACCTTAAGAACTTAGCCATGAATATTAGTTAATGAATAATAAGAGGGCTATGATGCAAATAGCTTCTATGCCTTCAAATTTGAAAAGAGTAGAAATGACTCAACGGAGTCTATTATTGGACTAATATGAATATAGTGAATCACATATTGAGATCCTACGGAATTTCGGTAGTCTTGATGGAGGTTAAGCCTCCGAGCGTTTTCAAGTGTATGAAGAACACTTGGGTATTAGAGACTTGATAATATCGCTCTAAGATGATTATGTGTAATTAGTTAGCATAGAAATGCATAACTATGTGATTTATAAGTAAATATCTACTTGATTGGATTAGTACGGTGTGTTGTACTTTTCCTTTATTTGAGCATGTGAGTATATATTACCTGTGCTTGAGTTTGAGTCCAACTGGAGGTTTTGGTTTGATTTTTTGGCGGACGATGCATTGTCTTCGCGAATTGTGAGATTCGTGATCGCAATGGATCGTCGTGCCGGGTTTGCACACACCCCTCCACCGATGGCCACAGTGGGGAAGTAGCTCATCTTAGTTAGAGTAATACACATGACTTTGATAGCTATGGAACCCGAGCGAGATCAAGCTCGGGACGCCGATACCACGAAAAGGGTTATCGAGGGCACGCTTGTTTCCGCAGAGTTGCACGCTGAAACAGAAAAAGAAAATCATCTTCTCTTGGTTATGTGGTTTATGTTATGAGCACGTATGAATTGTTGTGCTACATGGTTAATGGGATGATTTTTATGAGATGATGATTTCTTGATAAGATGTTATAGTAAAAATATAACATGCTAGTGAAATGATGATTTTTATGATTTATGTTATACTAAAATTATAACATGCTATTTATGATTTGAATGGAAACGATAGTCTCTCATTCATGAATTTTTATATGAGTTGTAATAAATTAAGAATTATGAAACTCATGGTGCAATTGGTTTATATGGTTTGATGGGAGTTTAAATGTAGAAATAAAATACTACATATTACGTAATTTAGAATCATAATCTATTGATATGATTTATTTCATGATAATTTATGAAGAATTATATTCCATGTGACTATGGTTGGATTTGGTTTGTGTGGGAAATTATACCATGAAATGTTACATCATGAGTATGACATAAGATGTACATGTTTTATTTGAGCATTATGCCATGCCATGACATTGCATCTTTAGTAGCTTACTAAGTCATTATGACTTACTCGCTTGCTTTGTTTTCCTTAGATTCGAGCCGAGCTAGTACTCAAGGAACCGCCGAGCCTACGATAGAAGTGTAATTTTTATAAAGGTTGCTACTTTAATTTATTTTTGTAGCCTTAGCTATTTGAAAGGACGCTTGGGAAGTGAAGTTATATAGACTTCACTTTGGGTAGTAAGATTTTGTTATCGATTTGATTCTTGTAATTGTAAATTACTAATAAGTGGTTTTTGTGAGCCGACAAATGTTAGTCGAGCCAAGTTGTTTAAATACATATTTATTCTATCTCAAGTTATTTATATTGTTAGTTATGTTGTACTCCCAAGCATGTTTAGCCGTTGAGTGTGTAGACTAGAGTCTTAGACTTAGTGTAATGTTGGGTTCCTACCGTAACGTCGCCGATGACTTGGTTTATTTGTGATATATATTTGTATTTCATGACGTGGAGTTTTGTTCTACGTGCCCAATGTTGCGCACGCATGCCGAATTTTTGGACCAAGAGATTTATGATCTCTTTGGTTGTATTTGGTTTGAGCTTGTTAGCTCTGGCGCCACTAGATATTTTGTTTAGCTTCCGCATGTGTTTTAAGTTATTGGCGATCGCCGTTATGGCCTTGCCCATTATTTGTCATTGCTTGTTGTTTTGTGTGTTTGGCGGCACGACCTTTGGGATTTCGTATTGGGATCCAGGTCGGGTCGTCACAGTTGGTATCAGAGCTATTGGTTAGCCGCCGCCAGATAGGTTCCTTGGCCTAGGTTGGGGGTTGGTTTTGTGTGATTTGTTATATCTTAACGCCGAGAGTTATAGTATGTTAAGATGGCTGAAACTAGCATGGGCATTAGCACTAGTAGAGGAGCCGGTGTTGATGAGTATAAGTTAGTATTAATAGTAATTATGTTTGGGAATCCACCGGAGAATTGGTGGCAAATATTTTGGGATTATGGTTCAATATTTAAGGATGCTCATGAGTTAGCTCATTAGAGTGGAACACTTAGTACCGAATGAGACTAGGAAGACTCCATGAATTGTGAAAGAGTTAAGGATTAAGGATAAAATATTATAGGCGATTTATTATATTACGCCTTGTGGATTTTCGAGGGGTCAGGGACTATACTTATGAGAAAAGAGTTAGATATTAATGAATGCACCGAGAGAGGACCTCGGAATGGTTAAGATTTTGATGTGGTTAGAGGGCAATTAGTACCTCATAAAATTGTGAAAACTGTAGACTAGTAAGCGGAGTGATGCTTTTACCTATAGTCATAGATGACGAGGTGATGAATCGATGTGTAAATTTGTTTGGGAAAATGAAACACCGAGCGTAGGTGTTGGAGCAATACTAAGTTTTTGCTTGTGATGGTGATCACATTAGAAAGGATTACCTTAAGTTGAGGATTTATGACTCTTAGTGAGATGGTTACGCATTTGAGCGAAGTTTGAGGTTGTATGCGCTGGCGGTTGGCCATCGGAGTTTTGAGACCTACCCGAGATAGGAGGTAATTCCTTATACATATATTAAGGTTGTTATTATCGTTATTATGAGTGCACGTTATATCGGTAGCTCATATGCATTCATACATACATTGCATTGTGTGTTGAGATTTGTTGATTTTTGCTTTCCCCGGTTTATTAATATGATTGAGGGGATATCCCTGCTTGGGATTGGTATATTGTTTTGGTTGAATCTTGATTTGTTCGTAGGCAATCAATCATGGTATAAAAATGTGATTTTAGTATGCCTATATATATGGCTATGTTATGCATATATGAAGAATGTATATGTGATAATGTTACTAGTGGTGAATACTAGTGGTGTGTTAAATTTGTATGCTCTATAGAGATATGTGTAATTATGTAAGTAAAATAATTATATGTTATTGTGTGATTTTTATGCGAGTAGGGTACGCTCGAATCGCACGGGTGATAACTTGGTGGTTATGGGATGCGTTAAGATTATTACGGATCAGTATGTCGTTTTATTGCGACTAATAGAGTGTCGTTACCCCGCGAGGGTATTTCGTGTGTGCTTGTTCGAAGACAAGATTTTTGGTTAAGTTAACGGTAGATTTTACGGAGTTTTAATGATTGAGGGTGCTAGAGCGAATATTACCTCTTTTCCTTGGATTCGTTATGAAAATGTTGTTAGGCGAGTATAGTGGATATACAAACCTTGTAATTTGTTAGAATTACCATTGTATAGAAAATTAGCACGATGGAACTTTATGAGAATATATGATTGGATTAGTAATTACACATAACATAGTAATTGCTTGATTGTGTCGTATGCATGGCTAAGAGTTATATGAACTACAAGGATTATATGAGTTACATGAATTGTGTGAATTACATGGAGTATATTTGTTGAAGTATGATGATACTTGGGGATTATATGTCATATTTGTATGACATACGTGTATACATGTGGTATAGCTAATGATAGGGATTTTATCATTTGCTTGGTGATTAATTTATAAGTAAAAAAAAATTTACATGTTGTTTGTAGAGTATAAACATGACTAGTATTAACACATGTATTGTATTTGTGATGGGAATTAACATATGGCTTTTATGTGAGCATGCATGGTAGATGCACTCTGATAAGAGAAAAGATATGGTTTACAAGAGTAATGAATATTCCTAATGGATATAGTTGTATTTGAGTATGAGCATGCTTATGTGCATTATTAATAAGAATAACTTACTTAGTCTATCGCATGATAGGATCATGATTATCATTGCTTAATGATTATGCCATGTTTAAACTGTTGCATGATTATGTGAGACCAGGGAAGGATGCTTAAGATTTTCTCATAACCCTCAGATCCTTGCAACGAAAGCTTTTGAAATCCAATTTAGCCGGTACCCTAAATTGGTGATCAAAAGAGGTTCGTTGGTGGACTAGGATTGGTAGCGAGTAGGTTAGAAATTGACTAAACCTCTTACCGAAAGGAAAGGAAAAAAAAATTTGAATAAATTTTTATTCGATGCTATTATGTGCTCTTATGAGTCTTGTCCATGATTTGGAAATTGCGAGTATGGTCGCATGATCATGAAGATTGGTTTATTTGTTTTGGGAGCGTGTTGTGGAACACCCTCCTTTAAAATTGTGAATTTGCTCTATCGGCAATCTTTACTATTTATGATTTAGAAATTCTTGCATTTAAATTCATGTTAGGTTCGAAACAAATAGTTTCAGAGATTTATGTTTATAATGTCTTTGAATATGCTTTGGTGACATATTTGGAATCTACATGGTTAATTAATAAATAATGGAATTTATGTGTGCTTTTGCGACTCATGTATTGAGTCAAGTTATTTTCCAATATTAAGCGCTTGGTAATATGGTTATTGGAAATTTTTGAACTTTGAATGTGAGATTTTGGTAGTTTGACTTCCGACTACTTGGTTTGGTTATTAGATAATAGACTCGAGATTGAGTCTAGGTTTATGGTTTTGTGCATCGAGTGTTTACTCTGGGATTGTGAGACACCGTAGTTGTGTCCGGGTATTTGATATTGAGTGATGACCTAAC
>JABEVN020003459.1:0-18127 GCA_013146195.2 Codonopsis lanceolata | reverse complement strand
CATGGTGCGGGGGCCAAGCAGTGGACCTTGATGAAAGGTCCAAGCGGGTGTCGGTGTTGCGATAGCCGCATTTAACACCGGGAGAGGGGCCAGTGGCGATATGGATCTTTGTCTTGGTCGGTACCCATGCGCAAAATTAGAGGTGCCGAAATAATAGTTAATCTTGGCGAAAAATCAATATCCCTACCCCTATGAAGTGATGTCATGCTGGCCAAAAATGGAAATACGCGTTGGCATAGAATTCACGGTCTATGGCCACACCGGAGTCGTACAAAGGGGGCCCCACCTTCAGCGGGCGAAGTGGGCGGGGAGAGCCAAGTCTTTTAGCCTTAAATCCCTTTCGGGGATTATACTTTTGAAGGCTTCCTAGTGTAGCTCTCAGATTGGCTAAAAAAGGCCTTGTGGCCACAAGGTGTATACCTTCGTCCTAAAGGTAACGATCAACATGTAGAGAGAAGTTGAGGTAGGGCTTGTGGGGGCAAGGGTCCGAGGATTGACGAGGCTAGAGTCGCCTACAAATTAATTACCAAGACAAGACTCGGCTACAAAGCTGCGGCTAGGACAAGTCCGGGGTCGATCCGAAGCGGTTATTCGGTTGCACAATTGTCACTTGACAAGATTGGGGGTTTAAATTTGATTTTATTAATTTCCTAAAAGCGGGAATTAAAAACTAAGTTGTAAAACAATTAAAGGCAAGCACTTCATTTGTTTCCATCCCCGTTTATCAATCCAATATCATCAGCATAATTTCTTTCCCTTTCTCCCTATTCACTTGATCTGAGATGTATTTCAATCCCTATTTCTTCCTTATTAATGGTTATAAGCAGTGACACACTCACCTATTCCCCTAATCAATACCTAAACCTAACTGACAAAGTCTAGATTCACAATATCGATTGATAAAGCTTTAAGAAATTAAGATCAAGAATTTCACTATTCTTTTGCAAATAGAACAAAATCTAGTTTTACCCCCTTTTCAATTTACCATGACACATGCATAAATCTCAAAGGTGCTACTTGTGAAAAAAATCCTAATCTGACACAGACTTAAGATTAAACTAGCATTAAATCAATTGCAAGGGAAAAGAGGGTGATCAAATCTCAAAACCCTAAAAACGATCTAGCAATTAAAACAAGTAAAACTATGAATAGGGATTAAGGAGTAAAGAAATAGATACCTCAATTGAATTAAATAAACGGTTCAAGATTCAAATCCGAAGCAATGAAATTAAACTTCCATGAAAATTGATGAAATCTCTAAGGAAGAATAATAGTAGAAAACGGCTCCCTAATTCTGAAGTTAAAACAAGTATATATACTTGCTCCCCAAAACCTAAACTAAAAACGGAAAACTAAAAAAGAAAAAGAAAAAGAAAATTTAATAATAATAATAATAATCCTCCTTCAATCCAACGCCAGACACACTCCAATTTCTTATCTTTCACTTTGGTCCCTGAAATTCCAACCTTTCTCCTACTGATCCTCGAACTCTGCTGCTTTGTAATTGGATCCTTGACCTTCAGCTTCTTGCAGTTTGGTCCCTGCACTTCTGATACTAGCAACTTTATCTTCCACATTAATAAACTTTTGCAGGAACAACACAAAATCACTCAAAATATGTCTCACAATTACAAAGATTTCCCACAAACTCACCAATTCATAGACTACTCAAAATTACATCAAACTAATCTAAATTACATTAAAATAATGATAAAATGTCTAGAAAATTAGGGAATTACATATAATGAAATCCGCCACATCAGAGGGCTTACAGTCGCAAGGTTCACGCATTTTCTGTCATTAAATAGGCCTTGTGGCCGCAAGGTGTTTAAGACCTTGCGTCCACAAGGTCACAGAATGTGTGCCTTGGGAAGCTTGTTCATAATTTTGAGCAGTCTTCATTTAAGTCCTTCCGTTACGTTCCGTTAAGGTCGTTTCTTTCCTACACTCTGAAAATTCTACAAAACTACTACACTAACATATTAGAAACATATAAATACAACACTAAGATGCTTTACTCCCCCAAACTTGAATTATGCCAATACTGGAAAACATTTAATTTAAATGCCCATAATCAAATAAGATGGAGAACAACATATTTAAATTACAATACAAAAGCAAATAAAATTTCATCAAAGTGGGTTGCCTCCCACCTAGCGTACTTGTTTAACGTCTTTGGCTCGACCTAACTGCAAACATATTCTCTCGGGGCTCAGTGTCAGAGAGACGAATATGTTCAATTGTTCTCTCTACTGACATGGGTTCAAAATAAGGGTTGAGTCGGTGACCATTAACTTTAAATATCTCATCAGTCTTTGGGTTTTTGATATCAACTGCTCCATGCGGGTAAATTCGTACTATAGAGAAAGGACCAGACCATTTCGATTTCAATTTTCGTGGGAATAATCTGAGTCTAGAATTAAAAAGAGGCACCTTTAAACCAGGATGTAATACTTTTTGAGAGATTCTCATATCATGGCATCGTTTGGTCTTTTCTTTATAAAATTTCGCATTCTCATATGAATTTAGCCTATGCTCTTCTAACTCATTTAACTGATAAAGTCGTTCTTCACCACCTAAAGCTAGATCAAAGTTAAGGGTTTTAATGGCCCAATATGCCTTATGCTCAATTTCCACTGGCAGATGGCATGCTTTGCCATACACCATCCTATAAGGACTCATACCTATTGGGGCTTTATACGCAGTTAGAGAAATAGGGGCGACACCCTGCTAGCTTTTATTAATAAGAAAGAATAAATACAAACTTAAGGGGGACAACCAGCCTTGCCCTAAAAAGGGAGGACAGAGGAGCCTGACCTCGAAAATAAAAGAACACAAAACAAGAAAATTTAGACAATACGAACATAAGGAGTGCCAGCCTTGTCAAGGTGGATGAGACCTTGAATCCTAATAGGGAGAGAATCAGCCGAGTAATAAACATTATCAACCTCTTGATCACAGCCAAAATTAGCCAAGGCATCCGCAACCGCGCTGGCCTCACGGGGGATATGACTGAAAACAAGAACCATAGACTGGGATAGAGCCGAGATTTGATGGGTCACGTATCTGCTATGCCAAGGAGGACGAGCATTACCCAAAATACAATCGAGTAAATACTTGGAGTCAACCTCCACCAAAGCCGTACCAAGTCCACGAGAATGCAGCCATTTAATACCTTGAAGGAGGGTAGAACATTCAGCCATAAAGATGGAGGAATAACCAAAGAAAGAGGAGAAGGCAAAAATCAGATTGCCATGATTATCCCGCAAAATGCCACCTCCCGAACTCAACCCCAGATTGCCACAACATGCCCCATCAGTGTTGAGTTTAATCATCCCATTGACTGGCCGGATCCAAGAAACTAAACGGATGGAACGGCTTCTCATTCTCCCAATTCTGGAAAAAATAACAAAGTGTCCCAGTCAGCCAAATTCTGAGTATAAAGATTGGCAGCCTTAAGAATGGAAACGAGAAGGAATTTTATTCTGTCAATAATAATTCCGACCGGGCTTCTCAAACCCTCAAAGAGGGCCGAGTTTCTGAACTTCCACAACTCCCATAAAATGACAACAGGAGTGACCGTATGAAGAATGGAATGATCTGTCTTGTACCACCAAGAAAAACAGACTTGGTTGATAGAATTCCTAGAACAATGCACAGCTCCAAGCCTGTTGAATTCAGCCCAGACCAAGCAGGCAGTTGGACTGGATAGAAAAACATTGGAGTAGGATTCAATCTGGCTGGAAGAGCAGCAAGCACACCTCGAAGCAATCTGAATGCCTTTCGATATAATACTTTCATCAATCGGGATCCTCTTGTGCCAAAGCCGCCACATGAAGAAACTAATAAACCGAGGGAGAGCATTATGCCAAATGAATTTTGTGAATCCAGAATAGGCCCTTTATTACAAATTAACTCCCACGCAGAGGCCAACGAAAAATTACCCTTGGAGTTAGGGCTCCAGCAAGCAATGTCAGGACAGTCCGCAATACCAACGTTATGACTGAGAACAAGATCCGAAGCAGCTCTTCCCAGATCCCGACGAGCAGCAGAAGTAAGGAAGCCAGTCTCATCAAACAGTTCATGCATTTGGGAAAATTGACTATTATCAGGCCGAGAAAGGAGACCACAAGGCAGCCAATTGTCATACCATATCGAACAGGAACCATTGCCGATAATCCACTTGATCGCAACTTCACCATCCCTTCGAACCGAACACATACGTTGCCAAGTATAAGACCCTCGAGCTAAAGCATTAGAAGGATGAACTAAAGAGCAGTAGCTCTTCTTCATAAATTGTGTCCACAGATTGTTAGAAGAGCGGAATCTCCACCATAACTTCAGAGAAAAGGCATGGAGGACGTCTGAAACCGAGCGAATGCCCATCCCCCCTTCAAGAGTCGGCCTACAATACTTATCCCAAGCTATCCAGTGGGCTTTGGATTTCCCTTCAATAGAGCCCCAAAAGAAATTTGCAAAGATTCTGTTAATTTGCTTAATAACGGAGACAGGAGGGTCGAGAACTGTAATCTGATACATCACGATGGACTGAAGGACAGAATTAATAAGGGTAGCCTTCCCTGCCTAGTTGAGAAAAGCGCCAACCCAGGAGGAGATCTTCGATTGCAGCTTGCCAATCAGATTATCAAAAATGGATTTCTTTTTACGACCTTCAAAAAGGGGGCAACCCAAATAAGTCGCCGGGAGAGATTTGCAGTTGAAACCTAAATGTCTGCGAATAGAAGCGATTCTGGAAGGAGCAGTGCATTTAGGCACCATAAAACAACTATTATGCTCGTTAATTAGTTGGCCAGAGTATCTTTCGTAGGAAGAGAGAAGCTAACGATGTTTGAGTAAAGAATTCTTGTTACCATTACAAAAAATGACTACGTCATCTGCGAAAGCCAGATGAGAGATAATAGGGCATCCAATATTGGAGTGAAAAGCAAAGTGAGTATTCTCCATCTGCAATCTGTTAAGGGAGTGACTCAGGACTTCCGATGCAATAATAAAAAGGCTGGTTTTATACGCAGTTCGATATACCCAAAGAGCAACTTTAAGTTTTGGTTCCCAATCTTTACGATTTGGTCTAACAGGCTTTTCAGGGACTGCCTTTATCTGTCTATTGCTTACTTCTACTTGGCCAGAAGTCTGAGGATGATATGGTGTAGCCAACTTGTATGTCACACCATGTTTCCTAAGGCACATATTCATCAAAAGATTGGTGAAGTGCGTTCCTTGATCACTAATTACTGCCTTCGGTACTCCATACCGAGAAAATATATCCTCCAAAAACTTGCAAACTGTTTGGCCATCATTAATTCGGGTAGCAATGGCTTCTATCCATTTTGTTATGCAAGGCCAATATAAACTAGATTGCATGCTTTTTTTAGTGCGACTAAAATGACCACCACAAGAGTATTCATGACAAAATGCCAAAATAATTTGTTGTTCTTGGTCTGGAATACATCTTCTAATTATGGAGTCTCAACATATTTTGAATAAATAAGGCTCTTACCAAAAATATTATTTAGCATCTGCTAAAAATTTCTTTCTTTGGTAAAAATCAAAATTAGGATTAATAATATCTGCAACATGGTCATTAACAAAATCAGCATACCAAGGTTCAAAATTTTTAACTGCTAACAATTGTTCATCAGGGAAATCTTCATTCATAGGAATTTTATTATCAAGAAGTTGACGTTCAAGTAAAGGTAAAAATTCCAACTTAGATAAATGGTCGACAATAACGTTTTCCATTCCATTTGTATCTTTGATAGTATTGTCAAATTATTGTAATAATAACATCCATCTAATGAGTCTAGACTTGGCCTCTTTCTTACTCAAAAGATATTTTAGGGCTGCATGATCAGAGTATATAATAACTTTTGAACCGAGCAGGTAGGATCGAAAATTTTCTAATGCAATCACAACTGCTAAAAATTCTTTTTCAGTGGTTGTATAATTAAGTTGAGCATCATTCAATGTCCTATTCGCATAATGAATCACATGGGATTTCTTGTCTACCATTTGTCCTAACACAGCTCCAACTGCAAAATCTGATGCATCGTACATGATCTCAAAAGGGAGAGACCAATCAGGGCTAGTAAAAATAGGAGTTGTTGTTAATTGTTCTTTTAACAAATTGAATGCATTCAAGCATTCTTGGTCAAAAATAAATTCGGTATCTTTTGCTAAAAGATTACATAAAGGTTTAAAGATTTTTGAAAAGTCTATTATAAATATTCTGTAAAAACCTACATGTCCTAGAAAACTTCTAACACCCTTGACTATAGATGAGGGAGGTAATTGTGATATAACTTCAATTTTAGCTTTATCGACCTCAATTCCTTTATTAGACACAACATGACCTAAAACTACCCCATGTTTAACCATGAAATGGCTTTTCTCCCAACTTAGTGTCAAATTAATTTCACAACATCTTTTCAGAACCGATGTTAGATTTTCTAAGCAATTATCGAAAGAGTTTCTGAATACCGAGAAATCATCCATAAACACTTCCACATCTTTCAACTAAATCGAAAAATATAGAAATCATACATCTTTGAATAGTGGCTGGTGCATTACATAATCCAAAGGGCATCCTTCTAAAAGCAAAGGTACCAAAGGGACAAGTAAAAGTGGTTTTCTCTCGATCTTCCGGTGCAAGTGGAATCTGATTATAACCGAAAAAACCATCAAGAAAACAATAATAATCATGACCAGCTAATCTTTCAAGGATTTGGTCAATGAAGGGTAAAGGAAAGTGATCTTTCTTTGTTGCCTCATTTAGTTTCATCAAATCAATGCACATTCTATAACCAGTTATAGTTCTAGAGGGAACTAACTCATCTTTCTTATTTTTAACAACAGTAATTCCATATTTCTTTGGAACTACTTGAACTGGACCAACCCATTTACTATCAGATATCAGGTAAATTATACCCGCATGAAGCTTAAGCACTTTTTTTCTAACTGCTTCTTCCATATCGGGGTTAAGTCTTCTTTGACGTTCTCTAGAAGGTTTGGTACCTTCTTGAAAATGAATTATATGCATACACATAGAAGGACTTTTACCTTTCAAATTTGCTAAGGACCAACCTATAGCTTCTCTATGTGTCCATAATACTATTAACAAGCTTGACTCTTGTTCTTCCGTTAAATCCACAGCAATTATAACGGGCAAAGTTTTGCCTTCCCCAAGAAATGCATATTTCAAATGGGGTGGTAAAGGCTTTAATTCAACTTTAGGAGGGGATTTAATAAATGGGATAAACTAAGGAATTTCCAGTTGAACTTTTTATTTTTCATCCTCCTTAGGAATTTTTGCTTGTACTTTATCTTCATCAAATTCTATTTTATAAATTTCTAGTTTAGGGCTTTCTACTTCTTTATTATCACTATCATTTTTAAGAGCTTCTAATCTCTCCTTCTCTTTTCTAGCATCTGCCTCTTGGAGTTCTCTTTCTAATTCTTCTATGTCGATTCTTACATCAGAAAAGGTTCTATCATCATAGTCTTCTCCAAACATTTCTTTCTCTAACACATCATTATTTAAATTTTCTTCAAAGCTTTGGGCTGTAAGATTTTCAATTTCATCAATTGAGAAACATGCTTTCATGTCACTTGGTCTATCTAATGTATCAAAAACTGAAATTTCTACAGTTTCTCCCATAACCGACATTGATAGCTTACCATTCTTCACATTTATCATGGTGTTGGCCATGGCCATAAAAGGTCTTCCTAACAAAATAGGAACTTCATTATTAGTGCAATTTCTTTCTTTCCATCTCTAGAACCACAAAGTCGACTGGGATGATCAACTTATCTACTTGCACTAGAATGTCCTCTACTATTTCCAAAGGATGTTTGACCAAACGGTCAGCTAACTGTAAGGACATAGTAGTGGGTTTTAATTCACCCAATTCTAATTGTTTATAAATAGCGAAAGGCATTAAATTGATACTCACTCATAAATCTAGCATAGCTTTCATCTTTTGTGAATGAACCTAATGTATTGATTGATACTTTACTTTAAAAGCAATAGAGTAGATGCAAGTGAATCCCCAATCCTATATTTCCCTCCTCCATAAGATCTTCATAATCATGATTGCTACTTAGCTTATTAATTAGATTTTCTGTTTTAGTAGAGTAAAATTAGATTAAATAAAACTAAATAAAAACCCCCCTTAGTTTAATAGCTACCGATATATTTGCTACTTGAATTCTTCTTGTCTTTGTGGTTTGACCCTTGCTTCCGAAACTATTCTGCAATAGTCTTGTGCCCTTGCAAGGTATTAAAATAAGACATGATCAATTTTTTGGCGTCGTTGCCAGGGACAAGCTAGTTTTCTAGCTAGTTTGTTGGTAGCATTGTTTTTAAATTCAGTTCTTATAAAAAGAAGAATACAAAAAGATTTTTATTTCTAGTTTTAATTTTTTTTGTTTTTATTTGCTTTTAATTTTAGTATTTTATGCATGGTCATAGATCTCTAAATCCCAAGCTAGCAAAGTTAAATCAAAATATAAATAATCTTGGTAAGAATCAGGAAGACCCTAATAATTTGGAAAATCAGCTTGTTACTCAAGAACAGTTGAATCAAGAGCATAAGATTATGAGAACAACTTTGGGAAGGAATCTGATATTACATAATAGGTGTGTAAATTGTTTCCAATTATGTCATGTCAGTTAGCAATCACATCTTAGTATAATGAACATTTTAGACACCATTTGACACTTCCTCGTTTTTGTATCAGTATAATATGGCACGTAGAGGAGGATGTACCGCTAACCGAGGTGGTGGTCACGGCCGAGGAAATAGGGGAGGAAGAGCAGTATAAGACTTCGTTTCTGAAAGTGTGTGGGAACAATCTGGAACCCAATTTGGTATAAGTAATGAAAACCCTATCCCTAAAGTGCCTCAGCCAAACGCTTCAAATCCCACTTTAGTGGACCCTGTCCTTATGATGAACCTTCTACAAAATTTGACCCAAGCTGTAAACAGGATTGGTCAAATTGTCCAACCACAACCTCAACCTCCGCAACCTTAGCCTGCTGCACTGCAACCTCAGCCTGCTGCACCATAACCTCTACCTGTAGTTCCTCAACCTCGAACAATAGCAAAGGACCCCTTGACATATTTTAGAAGAGAAGCCCTAAGCCCTTCTCAGGTGCGCCAGGCACCATTAAACTTGAGGAATGGGTTGAAAGTATGAAGAAGATTTTTAGAACGATGACCCTCACGAGTGAACAAAAGGTCAACCTCGCCACTTTCAAGTTCGAAGGAGAGGCTGATCAATGGTGGTAGTCCGAGATGAGAATTGTTGAAGCAACTGGGGTAAAAGAATACACATGGGAGACCTTCCTCGAGGTCTTCTACAAGAAGTATTTTCCTAAAAGTGTGCATGACGGTAAGCTGGTTGAGTTCCTAAATCTAGAACAAGGAAAGATGACGGTGCATGAGTATGTTGTCAAATTCACGGAGCTATCAAAATACGCTCCTGGTCTCATTGAGAATGAAAAAAAAGGCCAGAATGTTTGAAAGAGGCCTCGATGGGAGAATTAGTCATCGATTAGTAGCCTTGCAGTTGAAGACTTATGCTGAAGTTGTCGACCGGGCTAGAATACTTGAACGGGTATCAGCAAACTATGAAAAGAAGAGGGAGGAGAAAGAGAGAGATTTTGAGAGTCTTGGAGGTAGTTCACGGAATCAATCGGGTTATCGAGGAAATAATTCTCAGGAGTAGTCAGGTCATCGAGGAGGTAGTTACAATGGGAAAAAGAGGAGAACCACATATGATAATAGATCCAAGGGTCAAATCAGTGGAGTCGGAATCGGAATCAAGGACAAGATCAGAGATAGGACCAAGGTCAGGACAGATGGAATGTGAATCGGGGACAAATCAAGAATTGTAAGACATGTTGGGGAAAGCATCCGACATTGGCTTGCCACAGGGAAACATGAGCTTGTTTTAACTGCGACAAGATGGGACACAAAGTCAGAGATTGCCCTGAGCCACTGAGGAATCGAGTTGTTCAGAACACTAGTGGTGGGGACAAACCTAAACCAAGGGAGCAGGGTAGGGTATATGCAATGACCTCAAGAAATGCTCGTCCTACTAATGATGTGGTAGCAGGTACCGTCCAACTCTCTTCTCGTAGTTTGTATGCATTGATTGATCCGGGTGCAACCCATTCTGTGATATCTACATCCCTTGCACAACGCATGAAACTACCGCCACAAAACCTAGATATTGAGTTAGTTATAGATACACCAACGGGGAGTCTATTCCAGTGACTTCAGTATATAGGTCTTATTTGTTGAATTTGGAGGGTAGAGAAATGCCTATAGATTTGATTTCCTTAAATATTCAAGATTTTGATATAATTTTAGGAATGGACTGGTTAGCCGCCTTTCATGCTAAGGTGGACTGTTTTGGGAAGGAGGTAATATTTTGTATTCCAGGAGAACCATTGTTTTGATTTAAGGGTTCTAAGCCGACGGCCCTAATAGGTTGTATCTTGTCAATGCAAGCTCATAGACTGTTAAGGAAGGGTTGCCAAGGTTATTTGGCGCACATTACTGATACACGCACGGAATGGGTTAGTCTTGAGTCACTCACTGTGGTTACGGAGTTTACAGAGGTGTTTCCTGAAGAATTATCAGGACTTCCACTAGAGAGGGAGGTGGAATTCTTAATTGATTTAGCACCTGGGACAGCCCCAATCTATAAATCAACTTATAGAATGGCTCCGGCAGAACTTAAAGAATTAAAGGAACAATTACAGGAGTTGTTGGAGAAAGAGCTTATTAGGCCTAGTGTATCACCATGGGGTGCTCCAGTTTTGTTTGTGAAGAAAAAAGATAGGGCGATGAGGCTATGCATTGATTATCGTGAGTTGAATCAGGTCACGGTGAGGAACAAATACCCGTTACCAAGGATCGACGATCTTTTTGACCAGCTACAAGGTGCATGCTACTTCTCTAAGATCGATCTTTGTTCGAGGTACCACCCGAGAGTCGGAAGGAGGATATTGCTAAGGCGCATTTAGAACACAGACGGACACTACGAGTTTTGGTGATGCCGTTTGGGTTGTGAACGCCTGGCGGCAAAGATTTATGGACTTAATGAACCGAGTGTTTCAGAAGTTTCTAGATCGGTGCATAATTGTCTTCATCGATGATATACTGATCTACTCAAAAACTCGAGAGGAGCACGAGCAACACTTGAGAGCGATACTGCAGATTTTAGAGGAGAAATTATATGCGAAGTTTAAGAAATGTGAGTTTTGGTTGGAAATCGGTGAGTTTCTTGGGTCATGTAGTATCAAAAGATGGAGTCTCAGTAGACTCGGCCAAGATAGAGGCGGTAGTAAATTGGGAGAGACCGACGACCGCTACAGAAGTTCGAAGTTTGTTGGGGCTAGCAGGATATTATCGTCGTTTTGTAGAAGGGTTTTCAAAAATCATAGGACCTTTAACCCAGTTGACTCAGAAAAACAAGAAGTTTGTTTGGACAAAGGAGTGTGAGGCAAGTTTCGAGTAGTTGAAGAAAAGATTGGTGTCAGCTCCAATTCTTGCTTTACCATCAAGATCAGAGAAGTTTGTGATCTATAGTGATGCTTCGTTGAAAGGCTTGGGTTGTGTATTGATGCATGATGGGAAGGTGATTGCCTACGCCTCGAGGCAGTTAAAGAACTTTGAAAGAAACTACCCAACCCATGGCTTAGAGTTAGCCGCGGTAGTGTTTGCTTTAAAGATTTGGAGATATTATTTGTATGGAGTAACTTGTGAGATACATACCGACCACAAGAGCCTTAAGTACATTTTCACTCAAAAAGAATTGAATATGAGACAGAGGAGATGGTTGGAGCTACTGAAAGATTATGACTGCACCATTCTCTACCATCCAAGTAAAGCCAATGTTGTGGTTGATGCTTTGAGTCGTAAGAGCAAAGGAACTTTGGAAATGATGTTAACAAAGGAGAAGAGCATTCTTGAGGATATATCAAGAATTTGAGTTTGGAAGTTCGGGTAAGGGGAGGAAAAGGTTATCTGGCACTATTTAGTCTTCAACCGTCCTTGCTAGAGAGGATCAAAACTCCCAGAAAGTTGACCCGGAGTTAGTAAAAATTTGTGAAGGGGTAGAGATTGGAGCTCAGGTTGACTTTCGATTTGGAGGGATGGTATTTTACGCTTTGGAAAAAGGGTATGCATTCCATCGGATCCAGATATAAAGAGGGAAATGTTAGAAGAAGCTTGATCGATGTATTTTATACGTCGATTTACTATGCTTCTATGACTTAAATTGAGCTATTTCACGAGGCTTTTGGCTGCTGATATGCGTTTTCTAGTGATTTTGTGAGTTTCAGGGTTTTAGGTGAAAGTATGCAAATAATCAGGCTTTTAGGTGAAAATTCCGAGAAGGGGTCAGAGTGAAAAATTGAAGAAGAAAAGAAGATGACCAAGCTGGACACCTTGCGGTTGCAAGGTGTTATCTACCTTGCCTCCGCAAGGTAGGCAGAAAGTTTGAATTTCAACCTCGGAGAAATTAAGGACCTTGCGGACGCAAGGTGCCTCAGACTTTGCGACCGCAAGGAAGTCAGAATGCCCAGATTTTCGTTTTCACAAGAGATCTAATTGCACTACAACTCCATGGTATAAATAGAGGTCGGTAGCCAGAGCATAGGACGCGGAAACAGGTTAGAAAGTAGTTTTCTATAGCTTTAGAATAGATTTTAGGTTGTATAACATAATTAGTTGTTGTAATTATAAGTATTGAAGATCGATTCATGAATTCATTCATCTCCATGTGCTGTTCATCTTCAAGGATGAACTAAATCTTCATTAATCTAGGAGGTGGGAGGTAACTTGTATCGAATCCATGCTTTAATTTATATTTATGTTCATTAAATTCTTGTTGATTGTGGTGTTTATCAATCCCTATATTATTTCACTTTGAACAAATGAATGTAATCGTGAATAATAAAGGCCTAAGGTGCGGATAACTGCATGATCAACGTGCATATGTCGTACACTGGCTCACCATCACAATAAATTGGAGCTATCGATGCACGAGAGTGATAAGTTAGGGTCAGGTTCCACATATGACCTAAGTGACAGTTAGATCATATGTTCTTGTGCCTAGGATATAGAATGGATGAATTAATTGAAGATGAAGACTGAACGGTAATTCAACAGGCTATATCTATATTTAGTGAACGAACCCAAGAGATTGAATGATAATTTATTAAATTAAGCATAGAGGAGATACAAGTGAAACCCTAATCCTAGATTTCCATCCACCATAAGATCTTCATAACTTGTAATTGCTGCTAATTAGTTAAACACCTGAATAATAATAATTAGTTTAGAATAGAATAAATATAAAAACCCCCTTAGATTAATAATTTGCTATCAATAAATCGTACTATCTGTGATCTTCTTGTCTCTGTGGTTCGACCCTTGCTTCCCAAAACTATTCTCCAATAGTCTTGTCCACTTGCAAGGAAAATAATTAAAATAAGACATCGATCAAGTTTTTGGCGCCGTTGCCGGGGACAAGCTAGTTTACATAGTTAGTTTGTTAGTAGCGGAATTTTTAATTTAATTTTAGTTTTTAGTTTTTATAAGAATAAAAATACAAAAAGATTTTATTTTATTTGTTTTTAATAGTTAGTTGTTTTTAAATTGCTTTATTTATTTTATGCACGGTCGTAGATCTTTAAATCCTCAACTGGTAGAACTGAATCAAGATATAAATAATATTAGAAGGAATCAAGAAGATCTAGAAAATCTAGCAACCCAGCCTGATAATCAAGAACAATTGAATCAAGAGGATCCTCTGGTTGATCCTCTAATGGACAATATTAATCAAAATCCTGAAAATCCGGTTCACCCGGTTAATATGAATCAAAGAGAAGAGGAACCTGCTAGAAGAAATATGGAAGTAGTCGTAAATCAAAGAACTATTAATGATTTCAGTAGACCTTCACTAAATGTAGTAACATCATGTCTAGTCTTACCAGAAGCAGTAAGAAATTTTGAATTAAAATGCCATTATTTTAATGCTATACCTTCTTTTCATGAAATGCCTAACGAAGATCTTGTAAGTTTCTTAAGAGATTATGAATATATGATGAGTACTTTTCCTTTAGGAGGGTTGACTGAAGACCAAGTAAAAATGAAATACTTTCCCAGTGCATTAAAAGAATTGGCAAAGCGATGGTTTATGAATCTAACACATAGTAGTGTTTATACTTGGGATGAACTTTATGATTTGTTTATGAGTAAATACTATAAGCATGCATCTCTCACTGAATATAGAAAACAAATCATGTCATTCCAAAATGAACCAGGTGAAACATTCCATGAGTTTTGGGATAGATTTAAAAATCTGCTTATTATGTGTCCTCATCGTAATCTAGCCCAACATGTGTTAGTACTTCAATTTTATCATGGTCTTTCGCCAGGTCTACAAACTATGGTTGATAGTGCAGCTGGTGGTTCTATTAATAGAATGACACCAGATGCACTAGAGGAATTATTTGAGATGTTAAGTATAAATTCTCAACAGAAAAGTGCAAGAGGTAAAAGTAGAAGTTTATATCAAGTTCAAGAAAAATCAGATACACAAGCTCAATTTGAAAATTGGCCAATTCAAGAAGCATGTGCTTTATGTGGATTATATTCTCATGCTACTAATTTTTGTCCATCAAGTGCTATGTATGCTGAACAGGCTAATGCCATGAACGTATACCCTCAAAGACCAAGGAATGATCCCTACTCAAACACATATAATCCTGGTTGGAGGAATCATCCTAATTTTTCTTGGGGAGGAAATAAACCTTTACAACCTCAACAATTTCAGCCTCAACAGCCACAACCTCAACAATTTCCAAATCAAGGTCAATTGAGAATTGAAGAAGTTCCAAAACAAGATGGAACAAGTAAAGGTCAAGCTGTCCTGATAAAATATTTACTTGAAGAAGTTGAAAATTTAAAGAAGCACATTGCAAATTCTGAGACCGAGAAAAGAGAAGAAGGGAAGTTCCCTAGCCAAACCGAGCAAGCAAAATCAATCACTATTCTGCGAAGCGGTAAAGTAATAGGAGAAGAGGTAAGTGACCCTGTTCAATCTTCTAATGTGCCTGATGAAGTAGATAATTTTGAAAAAGAAGTTGAAAAAAATAATAATGAAGAAAATCAAATAAATAATCAAGAAGTAGACATAGAAGTTCAAAATAAAGAGAAAGAAGTAGAAGTAGAAAAAGAGATAGAACAAGAAGAAGAGGAACCTTATGTGGCTTCACCACCATATGTTCCTCCAATTCCTTTCCCAAGAAGACTTATGAAAAACCGAATGGACAAAAAAATTTCGGAAATTTATAATATGTTATCCAAAGTGAATGTTAATCTTCCTTTGCTTAACATTATTAAAAATATTCCAGCTTATGCTAAGTTTTTCAAAAATCTTCACTCTAAGAAACACAAATTTGAAAACAATGAGAAAATTATTGTTTCTGAAAACGTAAGTGCTGTTTTACAACCCGAACTTCCCCCTAAGTTAAAAGATCCTGGTAGCTTTAATATCCAAGTCTCTCTAGGAAGCTCTAAAAAGATGAAAGCCATGCTAGATTTAGGAGCAAGTATTAACTTGATGCCTTTTGCAGTCTATAAACAATTGGGGTTAGGAGAACTAAAACCCGCTAATATGTCCTTACAATTAGCTGATCGTTCAGTTAAACATCCTTTGGGTATAGTGGAAGACATCCTAGTTCAGGTTGATAAACTAATCATTCATGTCGACTTTGTGGTTCTAGAGATGGAAAAGAAAATTTGCACAAATAATGAAGTTCCTATCTTGTCAGGCAGACCTTTTATGGCCACTGCGAATACAATGATAAATGTGAAAAATGGTAAACTTTCAATGTCAGTCCTAGGTGAAACTGTCGAAATCTCTGTTTTTGATGCTACGAATAGACCTAGTGACATGAATGCATGTTTCTCTATAGATGAAATCGAAAAATTAACAACTCAAACTTTTGAAGAAAGTTGTGAAGATGACGACTATGAGAAAGATGTATTTATAGTTTATGATGATAGACCTATACCTCTCATAAAAATTGACATTGAAGAGATAGAAAGAGAACTAGAAGAAGAAGAAAGACAAGAAAGAGAAAAATTAGAAGCTCTTAAAAATAAGAATAAAGATAATATGGAAAAAGAATCAGAATCAGAAATTAATTCTGATAAAATAGAAAAAGTAGAGGAAGAAATTAATGAAGAAGAAGAAGTAGAAATTTTAAAATCTCTTTTTAAAGAAATTGAAATAGAGGATGAGAAAGTAGAAAATAATGAAGATGTTAAAGAAGAAAATAATGAGGTTAAAGAAGAAGAAACAATTAAACCAGAAAATTCTAAATTTATTCCATCTGTTAAATCTCCTCCAGTAGAAGAATTAAAGCCATTATCACCCCACTTAAAATATGCATTTTTAGGGGAAGGTAAAACTTTGCCTGTTATAATAGCAGCAAACTTAACTGAAGAACAAGAAGCAAGTTTGTTAAAAGTTTTATGGACACATAGAGAAGCCATAGGATGGTCCCTAGCTTATTTAAAAGGTATTAGTCCGTCTATGTTCATGCATAAAATACATTTAGAAGAAGGTAGTAAGCTTTCAAGAGAAAGACAAAGAAGACTTAACCCTCACATGGAAGAAGCTGTAAGAAAAGAAGTCCTTAAGCTTTTAGATGCGGGTATAATTTACCCGATTTCTGACAGTAAATGGGTTAGTCCAGTTTAAGTAGTTCCTAAGAAGTCAGGAATTACAGTAGTTAAAAATGAAAAAGATGAATTAGTCCCTAAAAGAACTATCACTGGTTATAGAATGTGCATTGATTTGAGAAAACTAAATGCGGCAACTAGGAAAGACCACTTTCCGTTGCCATTTATTGACCAAATCCTTGAAAGACTAGTGGTCATGAATATTATTGTTTTCTTGATGGTTTTAAGTTACAACCAAATTCTTGTAGCACCCGAACCAGAGAAAACAACCTTTACATGTCCTTTTGGTACTTTTGCTTTTAGGAGAATGCCCTTTGGACTATGTAATGCAGGCCACCTTTCAAAGATGCATGATATCTATATTCTCGAGACTAAGTAGAAAGATGTGTTGAAGTTTTCATGGATGATTTTTCAATTTTTGGAAATTCTTTTTGATCATTGGCCTAGAAAATCTTACATCGGTCTTAAAAGATGTTGTGAAACAAATTTAACTTTAAGTTGGGAGAAAAGTCATTTCATGGTCAAACATGGAATTGTCTTAGGAGCATGTTGTGTCTAATAAAGGAATTGAAGTCGATAAGGCAAAATAGAAGTTATTTCACAATTACCTCCTCCAACCATTAAAGGTGTTAGAAGTTTTCTAGGGCATCTTGGCTTCTATAGAAGATTTATAAAAGATTTTTCAAAAATCTGTAAACCTCTATGTAACTTGTTAGCAAAAGATACAGAATTTGTTTTTGATCAAGAATGCTTAAATGCATTTAATTTATTAAAAGAAAGATTAACCATTGCCCCTATTTTATCCGGCCCGATTGGTCTCTCCTTTCGAGATCATGTGTGCGATGCTTCAGATTTTGCGGACCGTGTTAGGACAAAGGGTAGATAGAAAGCCACATGTGATACATTATGCTAGTAGAACACTAAATGATGCACAACTAAATTATACAACAAGAAAAGAATTTTTTAGTTGTGTATGCATTGAAAAATTTAGACCATATCTGTTAGGATCGAAAGTAATAATATTTTCTCATATGCATTAAAATATTTATTGAGTAAGAAAGATGCTAAGCCTAGACTAATTAGGTGGATGCTATTACAAGAATTTGACATTACAATCAAGGATAAAAGGGGCAAAATGTCGTAGCCGACCACTTGTCTAGATTAAATTTTCACCCTTACTTGAGCGTCAATTTCTTGACAATACAATTCCATGAAATGAAGATTTTCTGATGAACAACTTTTAGCAATCAAAGATTCAGACCCGTGGTATCTTGATTTTGTCAATTATTATGTGTCGATATTATAAATCGATTTTGATCACTATCAAAGAAGAAATTTTT
>JABEVN020003458.1:0-18129 GCA_013146195.2 Codonopsis lanceolata | reverse complement strand
AACAAAGTGATAACTGAGTTGAACATGAGATCTTATGTGACCATGTTTTGTTGTATTAATGACGATGATATATGAGAGATTTGATATGTATATAGAGAATATGCGTACTTGTATATGAAGATATATATGAAAAGACTTGATGTTGTATATATATAGATATGCACACTTATGCATGATATGATTTTATGGGAGATTTGATATGTATATTTAGAGATATACATGCGATATAGGTAATATATATAAACATGCACCCCTTGCGTGTAACTTGATGTGAATAGCTTGATTCATTATATAATGACATGTATACTTCCATATGATGTTTTGTGGGAACTACCTTCTAATTCATTTGATTTATGTGAGCGAGGTACACAGTTGCATTTGGGCCGATTTAATAGTAAGTAAGAAGAGTGGATATCTTGTGGAGTAATAAATAGCGATACGATGCCTCTTCAGGGTTTTTTACGTCATATATAAAATGACACCACAGTTATGTTTATGTTACATAATTATATGTTGCATATATATTGTAGTAGCGTCTTTGGGTCATGACTCATCTCGTACTTGTTTTTAGTTGCGATGGCGATAGTTGCACCGTGGTCGAGTAGATCGTGATCGTAGCAGGCGCGGTGGTCGATAGATCGAGGTTAGATCGTGTGGTTCGTGTTTGTAGCAGCCGACTTTCCCGAGTAGCAGCTTGTGGAGTCTTGTTCCTTTTTAGCATTGTCATTGATTTCATGTACTTTGCTATTCCTGTGAGATCGACATTTTGTAAAGTTATTTAGACTTTACAATCGGGTAGAATACTTGTGTATTTGTATTGGTTATTTCTTGGGCCGACGTGTTGTGTCGTGCCACTGTTTGTGGTTTTAGTATTTATTTCGGTTGTCTCCAGAGCACTTGTAGCTTTGGGGAATTTCTTTATTCTAGTTTTTATAATTGTTGGTTGACCCGGTATGCTTTAGCCGTTGGGTAATTGTTGTTATATCGAGGTTGGTTCTTTGTTGAAGCGCCCGGCACAGAGTGCCGATGGTTTGATTAGCGTCTGCAATGTTGCGGCACGCGAGTTTTGTTTTTCCTCCTTTGAGAGATAATGTCTCTCTTGGTTTTCATTGTCGTTGGTTTCGAGCTTCATAGCTTGGGACTTCTTTCTTATATTGCTTCCGCTGATTCGATTTTTGAAATACCGTATTTTAGTGCGGTGTTATGTTCATGTTTAGAGCGAGTTTGCTCATTGTTTGACTAGCACTCGCTTATCAAGTGCTTGTCCTCTTCTTAAGTTAGTTCAGCACGACCTTGGGATTTCGTGTTGGAATTCGAGTCGGGTCGTTACTGATTGGAGCTTATGTTAGCTATAAGCGGGATAGGTTCCATGGCCTAGTTTGGGTTTGGGTTTTCGTCGAGTATTTACCGTCGAGTGTTGTTTATAATGCCTTATTGGCATATTCATTTGTACAAGTACACGACTTTGAGTACTAAGTTCGTTTGGTCTAGATTGCCGTGAGTGAAGGTTTGTGTCTAGGAGTATTATATTTCTCCTATATTGCTTATGAGTTGCAGTTATACCAAGAGTAGGTGCTGCATTTTATTAGAGTTGTTGTTTCTTGTTCCATTTTTAGGAATCAGAGAAGCTAGACTGTCGGTCCCAAGGGTGATCGTCGTGTTAATCATTATGGCGAAAGTTCGTTGTAATACGTTTCGAGAGCGGAGTGGTTAAGCCTCCCGTGGTACCTATTAGTATTTCATAGATTACTATATAGGTGTATATAGTTATGGTAGTATTTAATCACCAGTTCTTGTATTACTTGTGTTGGGAATTTGAGAACCCTTTCCTGATGGTTATGTTTTGGTATTTGGGGGACTACCTAGATCAAGGTGAAATTTCTTCATGATATGTTGGAACTTGGTGATGGGCCAATAGGTGATCACACGGTGATTGGTTGGATCGGTTGTCGACCCGTATACGGTTTGACTTATAAGCATTGGTTATATACTAGTTAGTAAGAATATGCTACCTAGTGACTTGTGAAGTGATGTATTGTTTTGTTATTGGTCTAATACATTAATAGAGTATTAGCCTTGAATAATGTGTTTTATCTACCATTGATAGGTAGTTAATAGTATGAATATTCCATACTTGGTATACATACATAGTAAATTAATATGCTATGTTGCATGATGTTGATGCCATGCCTATATGTGCTTATGATTGCTATTGTTGAGACCGATATAAAGGATGTTGATATGTGATTCACGAACACCCCACATCCCTGCGATGAAAAGCTTTGAAGTCACTTCGAGGGCCCCGACTTGATTATCAAGAGGTCTTCGTCGGAGAACTAGAATGGTATAATATGAGATAGGAATTGACTGAACCCGCTACCAAACGGAATGTAATTGAAAATGGTATCTTGTTTTGCTTGTGCAAATATGTGCAACTTGTATATGGGGATCATGCTATGAATGAAATGAACTTGTGACTTGATCGAATAAGTTACACTGTGTTGAATGTCTTCCTTGTTGGGTGAATATGTTGTCTATGATGATGATTGACTACTTGATTATATTGTAAGGGCGTTAAACCCTAGAGATTCGTATTATGGCTGGAATAATTTAGCTAGCCCAGAAAAAAAAATTGGTTGGGAAGTTAGTTAGTTCGGTGCAATTAATGCACATGCATGAATTACTTGATTAGTTGATAGAGAGGCATTTAAACCTTGATATCCACGTTTGTTGGAACTTTGTAAGCTTTGCTAATGTCTTTGAACTCCGTCAAGAGTCAAGATGACTTGATTTTGGAATTTATTGGAGTTGAGATTTGAGTATTTCTCCCCCTCGTGTTTTGAGGCATACCTAGACGGTCACCTCGACTTCATGTGCAGGCCAGAGTATTGAACTTTTGGTTGTTGTCGAGTTTTGAATTCGAGGGCGAATTGTTTTAAGGTGGTGAGGATGTAAGACCCGGAACCTTCGTGTATTTGACTTTCTCGTGTTGCATGCTTTGTTGTTAATGCGTTGAGTGTTCGTCTTAACATGATAGCACCTAAATAAGTCTCATTGGAGTCTTAGTACCTTGCATATAAGATTTACAATGTTCATCTTAGTTGTTGTATGCTTGGTTGAGAGTTTAGAAGCATTGTTGCTTCGTTTGAGCCTTAGGGTTTCTCGGGATTGCCTTCGTTGCTTGTATTGTTTGTGTTTTCAACTTGCGAGAAGTTCATTTGAGTTCTAAACCAAGTGTACTAGTATTCCCCATGCTTGCATAATCATTGTTCATAGACTTGTTGCATTTGGAAATAAGATGACCAACATATTACTTCGCAGATTCAGTCCGGTTTTGGGTAAACTTCGGGAAAATTCTGGTACCAATCTACTAAAGATAATTTTCTAAAAATTTATTATGTTTTTCCTAAATATGTTAGGATACTCCCTGTAAAATATGGTATTTTTCCAAGGTGTATAAGTACCTCATTTAGGTCTTGACTTACGGCTGTGCCAGAATTCTGTTTTCAGGAAATCAGCTTCTGTACTTAAACTTGTAGTAGCCATATTTTGATGAATATAAGTCCAAATTGAGTAATTTAAAAGGCTAAACTATATTTTAAAGAGTCTAGTTTCATAAAAATCAATAATAACCTCATTTGGAGGTGTGAGCTATTTATGGTCGATTTTACAAGATTGACTGTCTGTTTTCCAGATTTTGGGTTTTTGACTTGTTTTGGTTGAAGACCCCCTTGACTCTTGCACCCTTGCCCTTGGCCGACCTAAGTGAGTCTCAGCCACCTTTGTTGACTTGTCTAAGACCCCTTAGACCCTTGGATCATGGCTTATCAATGGTCTCCATGCCTTAGCCAATAGAAAGCCTCTTAATCACTTCACTTGGATTAGGGACCTCTTAGGAAGTATATAAACACAAACTTCATCCCTTCCAGCCATTTTGTGCTCAACATAACCAGAGATTCAGAGACATAGCTCCAAATTTCGTCCATGGAGGTCACACCAACTTGAGAGATCATTTCCCGGAGATCCGGTGGTCCGATCGTCGAACCGAGACCGCCAAATCGAAGCTCTCGATCTTCTCTACAAAAATCCTTGCTCTAATCAACCTTTCCTCCATTAATCTTAGGACTAAGGTACGTTGAGAAATCCCTGAAATTTTCATGTTCAATAAAATGACATGACCCCTTCATTATAGTTGCTCTATTGATGATTATGAACATCTTTTGTGAAGACAAATCCTCCAATTCAACCTTTGAAACATGTGTAGGATTTTATGAATTATCTATGAAGTTGTGATTTTGACATTTTATAAAGCATGAATGTTGTTTATAATGAGCTTAGGAATAACTCTTGTGAAAGAATATGTTTCAATTCAAGGTTTAACAAAATCACCGAAACTAGGGTTTGAAACTTCGGGATTGTGTTTAAGGCTAGTTTAAGATCATGAACGGCCTAGTTATCGAGTTCTAAATGAAAGGAGAACTTAGGAAAGGGCAATGTAATGCATATATTATCAATGCTCTATTTGGTTGAATTTTAGTAAAACTCACCGGAGTTGAGATTAGGGAGTTATTGAACAATACCGACTCCACATTCAATCCCTACGATGTTTGTAGTGCGTTAGACTAATATATTAGCCTACGTGACTTTGGGATGGATTGAAGGGCATGTTTGATATGAGTGATTATAAGACTCAATCGAGTTCTTATGTGATTTATGTGATTGTGTGAAGCAAATGCACAATTGAGAGCATGTTGTAGAATGATGTATCTACTTGACAGTTTGAGTTCGCTCTTGTCGAATTCCTACTTGATTCTTTAATGAGTAAAAACACCTACTTGTTGAATAATGAATTTGAGGACTATTCTATGAGAGGATTTGGATTGGGGCTTTCTTAGTACTCTATACATAGAGTCTACTTGTATAAGTCGCTAGGATGACCATGTTGTTATCTAAGACTCACCGGTATGGTTTGACCTTACGGGATATTATCGCTCTAGTGTTGCTTAAGTCTTTGACTACCATCGACTTTTGTGTTATTGAATGAGTTACTACTCTAGGAAGAGTTTAGTAAATGGCTTCATGATCCGAGACTAACGGAGTAGTCTTGGATAGTACTTAATGGACTGATGGTTAAGTTGTGACTCTGTTGAATTTCATGGGTGAATATGGAATGCTGTGTATATGTTATATTATGACTAAATGCATGATTTCCTACCTTGTCAAGAATTGATTCTTCTATGTGTTTCTATGATATGACTTATGAGCATATTGAATGTATTTGCCTTCGTGCACGATCGTTCTCGTTAATGAATTGTGGTGAACTTGGATTCTACTATTAAGTGGAATTATGAATCAAAATTGAACTAAGCTTGATTTCACAATAATCAACTTAGGCTTCCCTTATATAATCGACTTGGGACTTTGAACTAAATTTCTAAATGGAAAGAGAACCTTGCTATGCCTCAAACGAGAACATAGAAAAGAGTCTTGGGACACATATAGTGTTCAAACTCTATTTGGTTGGAATTGTAGTAAAGACTCAACGGAGTCGAGTTAAGGAACAATTGAGCCTTACGAGGATCGTGGTGAGATCCTATGATAATTATATTCCAGTTGACTAGATTACTAGCTTTTGGGACTTGAATTGAATAGAGTGAACAAACTTGACACTTATGATTTAGGGACTCAAATGAGCTCCTATTGTGGTTTTGTGATTATTGTAACAATGTGCATAATCGTATGAGTTTAGTAGATCATTATATCTACTTGAGAATTAGCAAGTAAACATCGCTTGTGCATTGCATATAAGTCCAGTGGCATTACTTGAGTTTTCTTGATGATGGTGGGACGATGCATTGTCTTCACGAATTATGGGATTCGTGGTTGCAATGTATCGCCGCATCGATTCGGGTTTCACACACACCTCCACCCTTGCTAGCTACAGTGGGGTGGGGAAGTAGCCCCTTTGCCGTAACCAAAAGCGCATTGGCTAGTGCTATTTTCCGAGTAGAGCTCGGACCGAAAGAGCTCGGTACTTTGATACGAACGAACACGGGTATCACCGGCACGATGATTGATTAACGTTGTGATTGCGGGAGCAATACGACGACGGTGATTTGGTATCTTCTCTATCCCTTATGTGGCTTCCTATGGGCACTTATGTGATAACAAAGTGCTAGTTGAACATGAGATCTTATTGACCATGTTTGTATTGTCTGATGATATATGAGAGATTTGATATGTATATATAGAGATATGCATACTTGTATATGAGATATATATGAAAGACTTGATGTGTATATATATAGATATGCACACTTATGCATGATGATTTTATGGGAGATTTGATATGTATATTTAGAGATATACATACTGATATAGGTGTATATATATAAACATGCACCCTTACACGTGGTAACAGTGTGAATAACTTGATTCGTATATATAATGATATGTATACTTGCATATGATGTTTTGTGGGAACTACCTTCTAATTCATTTGATTTTGTGTGTGACAGGAATTACACCCTCGGTTCATTTGGCGGTTTAGTAAGTAAGAAGGAGTGGATATCTTGTGGAGTATCGTAACGATACGACGCCTCTTCACGGGTTTTTCTGTCATATATAAAATGACACCCTGGTTATGTTTATGTTACATAATTATATGTTGCATATATATTGTAGTAGCGTACTGGGTCATTATGACTCATCTCGTACTTGTTTTTAGTTGCGATGGCGATAGCCGCACCGAGGTCGAGTAGATCGTGATCGTAGCGGGCGCGGTGGTCGATAGATCGAGGTTAGATCGTGTGGTTCGTGTTTGTAGCCGACTTTCCCGAGTAGCGACTTGTGGAGTCTTGTTCCTTTTAGCATTGTCATTGATTTCATGTACTTTGCTATTCCTGTGAGATCGACATTTTGTAAAGTTATTTAGACTTTACAATCGGGTAGAATACTTGGGTATTTGTATTGGTTATTTCTTGGGCCGACGTGTTGTGTCGTGCCCTGTTTGTGGTTTTAGTATTTATTTCAGTTGTCTCCCGGGCACGCAGTAGCTTTGGGGGAATTTCCTTATTCTAGTTTTTATAATTGTTGGTTGACCCCGGTATGCTTTAGCCGTTGGGTAATTGTTATATCAGGTTGGTTCTTTGTTGAAACGCCGGCCTGGAGTGCCGATGGTTTGATTAGCGTCTGCAATGTTGCGGCACGCGAGTTTTGTTTTTCCTCCTTTGAGAGATAATGTCTCTCTTGGTTTTCATTGTCGTTGGTTTCGAGCTTCATAGCTTGGGACTTCTTTCTTATATTGCTTCCGCTGATTCGATTTTTGAAATACCGTATTTTAGTGCGGTGTTATGTTCATGTTTAGAGCGAGTTTGCTCAACTGTTTGACTAGCATTACTGCTTATCAAGTTCTTGTCCTCTTCTTAAGTTAGTTCCAGCGGCACGACATTGGGATTTCGTGTTGGAATTCGGGTCGTTACAAATCATATCCATATTCAAGTTGCTTATGAAGAAGACTACCAAAGGCTCTGGATAAAGGATCAATGGTACTTAGGCCGCTTCCCCATGCGAGTCTTCAAATGGACTCCTAATTTCCGCCCTGACGTAGAGAGTTCCATTGTCCCAGTTTGGTTCTCTCTACCGGGGTTACCTATTCATCTCTTCCATAAGACTACTCTCTTCTCCATTGCTTCCCTATTCGGTAAACCTCTCATGCTTGACCAGCCCACTATTAACCTCACCCGGCCTAGTGTTGCTAGGGTTTGTGTGGAGATTGATTTAACCAAGCCCCCTCCAAAACGGGTATGGGTTGATTGCGGCACTCTCTACCCTAGTTTTTGGCAACATGTCGCAGCCGAGAACATCCCACTTTATTGCTCTCATTGTCTCCGTCAAGGCCACTCTGAAATTACTTGTAAGATTAAAAACCCTCCACCTTCAAATCATGATCAAACTCCTAAGGTTTCTCCCCCTCCAACAACCCGCTGGACACCAAAAAAACCTCTTGCCAAAAGTCCTGATTCTAATGCTGGTCAAGCTTTGATTGATCCAAGGTCTATTCCCTCCCTTTCAGATCCTTCAGACCCGATTACATCTGGTAACCAAAACCCTACTGATGAGACTAGTAAGCAGCCTGATTCTGAGAATGGCAAGCAGCCTGATTCTGAGCAATGTTTGCAAGAACCCATACAGAATGCAGCCACGATTGACCTTGAAGCTAGTCCCGCTGCCAACGAGAATGCACAACAGCCTGCAGAGTCTATCCTCTCTCCTAATCGATTTGCTGCCCTCGACATGGACAATGCCACGGATAACGGTGATTCTGGTGAGGATACTGGAGAGGACATTGACAATGACTCCTTTGCCGAATTAGATGCAGGTCCTACAAATAACCAAGCTGGTTCTACTGACTCCCCCTTGCTGGATCAACTCAATTTCGATTCCTCAATACCCATTCCTAAGGGTCGTGGTAAAAAGAAAAAGACGTTCCCTACTACTTCCGTGCAAACAAGGTCTAAATCTCAGTTTGCTTCCTCCCCGTCTCATGGCTGTTAATCTCCCATTTTGGAATATTCAGGGGGTTAGCAATGATCCCTCAGTTGCTAGATTAAAATGTCTCATTAAACTCCATAAAATTTCCTTTCTTGCTATATTTGAACCTATGCTAGATGCTAAGCAAATTTCTATCCTCGCTAAAAGGCTTAAATTTAGAACTTTCTTTGCTAATAACCACAGTACTATATGGTTATTTGTTAAATCTTCATTCACATGCAATTTCTTGCATGCCACGGATCAACATCTCACTATTCAGGCTAAACACTTCACGTGGCCTTCTTCGGTCTCAATATCATGGGTTTATGCAAACTGTGATCTCTTTATTCGGCAGTCTCTATGGGCAGATCTCATTGATTTGGGTTCTTCAATCGGCTCCTCTCCTTGGCTAGTGGGAGGTGACTTCAATATCATTTTATCCCCGGAAGAAAAGTCGGGTGGCAATGGATGGGATCGAATGGGAGACATGGATTTTTACTCTTGCATTTCAGCTTCTGGTTTAACTGATCTAGGCTACACGGGCAATGACTTTACATGGTGGAACTCTCGAGATGGTTCAGCCTCCATCTTTGAACGTCTAGATCGCATGCTTTGCAACAGTTCGTGGCAGAATTTATTTGGTGCTACTTCAGTCCGACACATGAGCAGAACTTGTTCCGATCACGCCCCTATTCTCACATCCATTATTAGGGAACATACCTCGCATCCTTCTCCTTTTCGATTTCTTAATGTATGGACTGCTCATAATTCTTTTTTACCTCTAATTCAACATCATTGGCAGGAACAGATTTCTGGCAGGCCTTTATACGTCTTTGCAAAGAAACTTTCTATTTGTAGAAATGCTTTGAGAACTTGGAATAAGGAGGTTTTTGGCAATGTTTTCTCTAATATTCAAAAGGCTGAAGATGAGGTTCAATGTGCTGAAACTAGATTTGAATTCCCGTTCCTCTGAAGACCGAACTGAAATGAATTTGGCTTATGCTCGGCTTAAGCACGCCCTCAAAGTGGAGGAGAATTATTGACGTCAGAAAGCTAAACTCAAATGGCTCAAGGATGGTGAAGGCAGTTCAAAACTTTTCTTTGCTTCAGTCCAGCAAACTCGCTATCACCTCCATATCCATTCCATTCTTGGAACTGATGGCCATTATATTACGGAAGAATCTGAGATTAAGAATCAGGCTGTGCTTCATTATCAATCTCAGCTCCAAGCCTTGGCCACTGTGGACAATGATAGACTTCATTCCATTCCTTCTCTCATCTCGGCTGAGATGAATGCTTCGTTGGCAGCTTACCCGACTTATGATGAGGTGAAAAGTGCTGTATTTTCTCTGAATGGTGACAGTGCTGCTGGCCCGGACGGATTCTCCGGCTTATTCTTCTCCTGTTGCTGGGACATCATTGGCCCTGATCTTTATGAGGCGATTTTGGAATTCTTTTCGGGTTTTTCGCTTCCTAAAAGCTGGACTAGCACCCTCATTTTTATTTTTATTTTTATTTATTTGTTTTTTTTTTTTGTTTTTTTTTTTTTGGAGGAAGCAGGGATGGCACCCTGCAAGAATTTATTAAAATGAAAGAAAGGAAACAAGCTTGAGGGGGACAACCAGCCTTGCCCTTATAAATGGGAGGACGGAGGAGCCTAACCTCGAAAAAGGAGATACATCAAACCAACCAAAAAGGAAGAATTAACCTCTACGAAAGGAATGATAACCATACAAGTCCATCTTAAAAGCTTTTTTCACATCAGCTGGGAGGTCCAAGAAAGAAGAAAAAATCTTAGAAGCACCAAGAATGAGCCTCGGCCAAGCGGTCGAACCATATTCTTCACGAAACACATCTTGAAGATGAAAATTAAGACACAAATTGTTGTCTACAGTCACGAAGAGCATAAGTGTATTTCCAAGGGGCCGAAAGATGATTAGACAGAACATCAATAGCAACTTTAGAATCAGACTCAACCACAACCTGAGAAAACCGCAACCTACGGCACAAAAGAAGACCATCTCGGAGGGCCATGATTTCAGCCTTCATATTAGAACCAAGCTGAAAATGAGAAAAAAATGCACTGAGGAAAGCTCCTCTATGATCTCTATTACACCACCTCCCGTACATTGACCGTTAATGGATGAGCCATCTGTATTGAGTTTTACAAATCCGAGGTCCAGAGGATGCCAGTGAAGCCACATACCTATACGGAGAGGAGGAACCATAACAGAAATACCAATGCTTTGCAAGGCATTAGATGCTCGAGGACCACAAGACGCCTTAGGTTTATAAACAACAAACATGTCCCGGAGATGATGAACAACCTTGTGGAAGATCTTTTCCACTTGCATAGGAGTCTTAGTGCCGCCAAACACGTTACATCGAGCTTCCGCATTTCCACAGAAAACATAAAAATACCGAGCTGACAAGCTCCAAGTTGGCTGCGAAGAGAGCTAAGAGACCAGGTGTCAAACAAATACTGAAAATCCGAATAATTATAAACTCTGTTGAATAATTTACCAAACCGAGCCCAAATCATCTTGGCCGAATCAGACTGCACAAAGAGATGCAAAACAGATTCCTCCTGAAACTGATCAAAGCAACAATTGCATTTGGACGCCAAATGAATTCTCTTAGCTTGCACATTAACGTCCACCGGAAGCGCATTATTAAATAGACGCCAAATAAAAGCACTAACTTTTAAAGGGATCCATGGCTGCCAAATTCTGCGAGCCCAAGCTAACAGCGGCTGTTTAGTTCTATGATGGTTCCAGAAAACTGAAGAGTTGAACTGGCCAGACGAAGTGAGCGTGCATATTAACCGATCAGGATCCTCACTGATTCTAAGAGATAGGACATCGGAACGAAGAGGGGCTTCAATATAGGAACAAAGCTCCTCAAGAATCGGAGCAGCCGATCGCACAGATAAGTTACGGTCCATGGGCAGTGGCCCAATCAATCGCTGACCACACCAATTCGCATCCCAGAAAGAAATATTGCCTGTGCCCACAATCCATTGACTGCAGTCAATTATGCGATCCATTTGATTTAAAATAGCCCACCAAACTTTAGAACAGGAAATAATCGGCTGATGAACACCATATTTCTGCCGACAGAAATTTGCCCACAGAGAATGGCCTTGGAGAGCATTCCATGCAAGCTTTGCATGCATGGCATTCATAACTTGAGACAAGGGTCGAATACCCAAACCCCCCTCTTCTAAAGGACGACAAACCAAGTGCCACGCCACCCAGTGATAACGGTGATCCCCTTTTGCACTCCAAAGGAATTCAGCCATAGCCTTTTCTATTCTGAGCATGACTGATTTTGGGACTGAAGTCGAAGCTAAGGAATAGACTGTGATGCTACAAAGAACTGACTTGATTAAAGTGATTTTAGCTCCAAATGATAAAAACCGAGCTCTCCAACCATTAATCCTTGCAAGCACACGAGAAACAAGACCTTCAAAGTAAATACACTTCATACGGCCTGTGAATAAAGGAATACCAAGATAAGACATCGGCCAAAATTTCCGGAGACATCCAGACCAAGTGGCTAAATGACGGGCTTGTCTATTGCTGCAACGCTTACTTGCATAAAACCCGCTTTTTGACATGTTAATAAGCTGCCCAGAGGAACTCTCGTAAACAGCAAAAAGCTTTCGCAAACCCATGATTGAACGCTTAGAAGCATTACAGAAGACCAACATATCATCGGCATATAGAAGATGAGATACTTGAAGCCCTCCACGACCATGATGAAAAGGCTGAACTTGGCCACGAAGAATCGATTGCTTAAGATTGTAAGACATAACCTCCTGTACCAAAATGAAGAGAAGCGGAGAGAGAGGATCACCTTGCCGAACGCCTCTTGTTGAGTGGAAAAATCCACAGGAGTCCCCATTAACATTAATAGAATACCAGATATTAGACAGCATTCGATGAATCAAATCACAATTAACAGAGTCAAAACCCATAGCCATCAGAGTACGTTGCAGGAAGTCCCACTCTAACCGATCATAAGCTTTGGACATGTCAAATTTGAATACAACATTACCCCCTCGAGTCTTCATGTCAATACAATAAACCAATTCTTGCGTAAGCAGGATATTTACTATCCCGAAGATAGATCATCCGACTTCTTTTGCGGACTTTCTTCCCATAAGTCTATGTAACTTCAGCAACAAGATAATTTCTAAAATTCTTTCCACTAGGCTAGGACGTATTCTCCCTGTTATTATTTCCCCTAATCAGAGTGGGTTTGTTAAAGGCCGAGTGATACAGGACAATATTCTCCTTGCTCAAGAACTGATGACTCATCTTGATAAGAAGACTTCGGGGTCCAACATTATTCTGAAATTAGACATGAGCAAAGCTTTTGATCGGGTTAATTGGCATTTTCTTATAAAAGTTCTCCGTAGATTTGGGTTTTGTGAGACTTTTATTGACATGATCTGGCGCTTAATTGCTGACAACTGGTTCTCGGTTCTGGTTAATGGTGCTCCTTATGGTTTCTTTCAGTCTTCGAGAGGTCTTCGTCAGGGGGATCCCCTCTCCCTAGCTTTATTTATTATAGTAGCAGAAGTGCTCAGTCGTAGTTTGAATGAGTTACACTCTTCGCATTCCCATGTTACTTACTCCTCAGCTAGTGGTTGCCCAGTTATATCCCATCTGTCTTTTGCCGATGACATAGTCATTTTCTGTAATGGCAGTCTTCAGTCTTTAGCTAAGCATCGTCAACTTCTCTCGGATTATGAACAGCTCTCTGGGCAGGCCATCAATATTTCTAAGAGCAGCTTTACAGTTTCCACCAAACTTGCGCCCACTCGTATTGCGTCTATAGCTTCTTGCTTGGGATATGTTAGAAAGGAGTTTCCTCTGATATACTTAGGCTGCCCTTTATTTAGTGGCAGGAAGCTGAAAAAATACTTTGACCCGCTCATTTTAAAACTTCGCTCTCGCATTGATTCTTGGATCGGTCACTTTTTATCGGCTTCAGGAAAAATTACACTTATCAATTCTGTTCTGCAATCAATTTCTACTTACCATATTGCGGCCATTGACCCACCTAAATCTATGATCAAATTGGTTGAAAGTTTGCTTGCCAACTTCTTTTGGGGCCAAGTTGATCAGAAAAATCGTGCCCATTGGATTGCTTGGTCCAAGTGCTGTTCGCCGGTCTCTGAAGGAGGAATTGGCATTCGTCGTCTTCATGAGATAACTAAGGCTTATTCAGCTAGCATCTGGTGGAGGTTTCGAACTTGTCATACTCTCTGGTCCAGCTTCTTCATGGCTAAATATTGTCGATCTCATCATCCTGCTCAAACGAACATAAATGGCTCTCATGTTTGGCGCCGTATGATATCTATTCGGCCTTTTGTAGAGCAACATATGAAATGGTTGATTGGCCGTGGACAATGCTCTCCATGGTTTGATAGTTGGTTGGATGATGACCTTCTTCCTCAGCCACCAAACGTTACTGCCTCCACAGTTCGAGATCTTTTTTCAGATAACTCCTGCTTGGATCCATCGATAGCTGCCCACCTTCATATTCGAGATATCCAACGCATTCAGGCCCAGGACTGTTACCTCAATGACTCTGAGGATATTGCCTGTTGGAAGCTTTCTTCTTCTGGCCGATTCTCAATTTCGTCAGCTTGGCAGTCTCTTCGTACTCACAGTCCTAAATTGCTAACGGCTAAATTTTATTGGCACTCTAAACTCCCTAAGAATATAAGCATCTTCATGTGGAAACTCTTTCTTCGTCGGTTACCAATTGATGAAGTTCTTCTTAGTAAAGGCTTTAATATGGTCTCTCGGTGTTATTGTTGCTCTTCTAACTCTGCCGAGACCTTCAGCCATCTATTTATTCACTGCCCGATAGCTGCTCAAGTGTGGGCTGTTTTAGGAGCTGAGTTCCAAGTGTCGCACTACTCTTCTTCTATCAATCAGTGTTGTCTCACTTGGTGGCTTTTTCACCCGAAGTCTGTGCATCATATTGTTCTTCCTTCATTGATTCTTTGGCATGTTTGGAAGAACAGAAATTCTTTCTTCTTTGATGGGCATGGCCAATCGGCCAACTCTCTTATAGTCTCTATTCGCAAGGATTTATCTGCCTTGACTGATGCTCATCACTCTTCCACGGTTTCAAACTCCAGCCAGTTGCTCTCTCATCCTGCCCGGATTGTTAAATGGATTCCCCCACCCCTCTTTTGAAGGTTAAGTTAAACACAGATGGAGCTTCTCGTGGTAATCCGGGTATTAGTGGAGGTGGAGGAATTGTTCGTAATTCGAACGGAGATCTTCTATATGCCTTTTCCTCATTTTATGCTCGCCATGAACTCTATTCTTTGAAGCTAAAGCTTTCTTTGGAAGGTGTGAAATGGCTTAAAGGAGCTGGATTTAGAGATGCTATAATTGAGCTTGATTCCAAGGTGCTTGTTGATTGCCTCACCTCAAATCACAAGTTTCCTTGGAAATGTTGGGCAATTCTTCATCAGATTAAAGATATTCTTCGTCAGATGAATTCCTTTATTTGTCACTGTTTCAGGGAAGCTAACAGTGTTGCGGATCTTCTCGCCAACTTGGGCTGCGATTCTTCTACTTCTTTACAGTTTCATAATGTTTCTTCTCTGCCTGCCCACATCCGTCGTTCTATTGCTCTTGATAAAGCCGGTACCCCTTATGTTAGACGTAGGGTTTAAGCTTCTTTATTTTGCTATTTCATTGTATTTCTATTTAGAGGTAAGGTTTCTTTGTCCTCCCATTTATAAGGGCCAGGCTGATTGTCCCCCTGAAGTTTGTATTTCCTTTTTATTCTAATAAAATTCCGCAGGGTGCCGCCCCTGTTTCCTGGAAAAAAAAACAAAACAAAACAAAAAAAACAAAAAAAAAAGAATTAGATCAGGTCATGGCACGGAATATGAAAACTCATCCTTTTCTAATTATTGTGCCTCCAATGGCATCTCACATGAATTTTCTGCTCCCAAAACTCCACAACAAAATGGAGTGGCGGAAAAAAAGAATAGGACATTACAAGAGATGGCTAGGGTGATGTTAACCTCAAAAAATTTGGATAAACATTTTTGGGCTGAAGCCTTAAATACTGCTTGTCACATTGGAAATAGGGTTTTCTTAAGACCAGGTAGCACAATGACTCCTTACGAAATTTTTCTTGGAAAAAAAACCAACCTTGAAATACTTTCATGTTTTTGGTTGTGTATGCTACCTTCTCAATGATAGAGACCAACTTTCCAAGTTTGATTCTAAGAGTGATAAGTGTGTTTTCATGGGATATTCTACAAATAGTCGGGCTTACAGAGTTTTTAATCTACGAACTAAGACTGTAAGATCCCGATTCCCGGTTAGCTTGAATTGCGTGCAAAGCTCGCATTTCTTCTTTGGTTGATTGCTCGTTTGGTTGTGAGAGAGTCTAAATGTGTATGAGAGATCACATTAAGACTAAAACACTTCTAAGAAATGTCATATAGTGGTTGACTTTAAAGTCAAAAGTCGTAACCCCGACGATAGTCGAAATGCGACTCGATTGAGAGCTTATTCGGGTTTGGTGTTCTGGACCTCGATTTGGTCCCAGATCTTTACATGATGATTAAATAACATGTTTAGATGTGTTAGACTTCTAATTGGATGTATTCCATAAGTCTCGTGAAGTTTTGACGCCTCGAGAATAGCAATTCTCCTTATCGCGTAGTTTGAGATTGCCGCCTGGCGAACGCGTCTCGTCTTTCTGGAGCCTATTTACCCTATATTTATTCATCATCTCGAGAGGCATTCAGGCCTATTTTGTAGCCCTAATAGGTGCTTATAATCATGGGTTATTACCCCGTCGGTTTTTGGTTTCATTCGACGTTTCGTTAGCAAGTTGTTACGTCTTGCGCGGTTTGCCGCCGGGTTGTTTCGTGTTGTTTATGGGAGTTTAGACCTACTTTAAAGTGGTTTGAGAGTTGGATGGATTAATTTAATGTTTGAGGACTTTAAGGGTTCAATTGTGAGCCATTTCAAGCTTTAAGGCTCGAGGATGCATGCGGAAACGACGAAACCGAGCAAGGAAACAAGAAAAATTGGAAAGTTGTTTTGGGACCTGGCGTCGCATCACGAGACACCATGCGACCGCATGGTGTACTGTCCCTGTTACGGGAATTTTTGAGGAATTTGCTAAGTTGTCCAACTTATACCCACCCAAACCCAACCTAAACTAATCCTAAACCCTCCTAACTACCTTAAGACTTATCCTAATCATCTATTGGGGTTTTAGAGGGGGATTAGTGTGGCTAATTAGAGAGAAACATCCCCATTAATCTAACCTACACCCACTTACTTCCTATCATATATAAGCCACAAAACACCACTTAACCCTCCCATTTTCTGCCTACACTCCACAAAAACGTGAGAGAGCTTGGGAGAGGCAATTTCTAGGGTTCTTGAGTGCCCAATCTTGGAGGCCATAGCTTGGGACCTTCATTTCTCAAGCTACACCATAGTTTTGAAGAGGGGATTGAAGGGAACAACACCCACCAATTGGAATTTCGGGATTGTGACTTGTAGGGGCTGAATCAAGGTAAGTTTCTACCTCTCTTTCTTTTCTTTGGGCTCCATTGACCCTAGGGAAACAATCATTTGTGCTATGTGAGGTCAATGGAAGCCATTGTTAGGGTTTCAGAGTAGAAGCATGAACCCTAGGTTTTCAAATTGATGATAGAATTGATTGACCTATGTGAGACCATGATATATGTGAGATTCATGTTCTAACTAGACTATTGAACTTGATTATGTTGATTATTCATGAGTTTTGATGTTGGTTTGGTTGAGATACTTGGAGGGTGTTTTGCCCAAATTTGGTTTAGCTTGCAAAATTATTAATGTGAGCTTGATTACTATGTTTTATATGCTTAATAAAGTATATTAAACTGGGTTGTGTGATTTAATCATGAATTGGGAAATTATGATTGGTAAGGTGAGCTAAATGAAATTGTGCTCAAAATGATGAATTTATTCTATGTTATATTGGTGAAGGTTTTGTCGGGTTTATGTGAGTTAAACGAACCCGGGATGATGACTATTGTTGATGGTTATGAACATAGAGATTATTGAGACCCATGGCCTCTATGCCCTAAAATTTTAGAAAGGGTAGATTGGACTCAACGGAGTCATTATAAGTTTGATTATGTGCTAATTGAGCTTGGGTTGAAATCATACGATGATTGGATTTCGTTTAGTTAATGGAGCGAAGAACATAAGTTCCAAACTTTAAATGGTTAGTGGTTGTGATGTGTTTTGTGGGTTTTAGTCTTGGGAATTTAGTCCGAATGACTATTGAGATTTGGTTGTAAACTTTAAGAAATTATTACGTATCAATTTATAAAACACATAAAGAATGAAATGTGTTAGTAAGACTCAGCAAGTCGGTATAAGGCCAATAAAATGACTAAGAGCCTTGGGTGGAAACCTACCATGTTTGGGTTTGCTTGGGTTGTGTTTGTGCACAGGGTCTTTGGTTTGTGTCCAATGGAGACATTCATGGTATGAAGATTTATTAGAAATATGTTTTAAGCATGCTTGTTAGAGCATGGGATGA
>JABEVN020003457.1:0-18129 GCA_013146195.2 Codonopsis lanceolata | reverse complement strand
CTACGAACCAAAAGAATTCCCTTAGTCAAAGTTCTTTGGAGGAACCACAACATTGAAGAAGCGATTGGGAGACGGAAGCGAGATGCGCCGAGAAGCATCCATTTATTCGATTTAACTTGGTAAGAATTTAGGACTAAATTCCTAAAGGGAGAGTGTAACGCCCGTATTCTTGCATGTGCATTGTATGCTTGTCTTCTTACTTTCTTGGTTGAATTGTGAGCATGTCTACTTGTTATATAAATGTCTTAGAATCATTCATAGATCATTTTAGAAGTTCATAACATGTTTAGAATCATATAAACTTGTTTGTAGAATCGCCGGCTTAATCGCTGAATTTGGTCTTAGCGATTCTCCTGCTCGTATTTGCTTCTATTTCGGCACTTCGTTTGAGTTCTTGACTTTATATTCAAGTCTTATTCATGTTGAAACAAACCTATTTCATGCCGAAGACATCTTTAGATTGGAGGTTTGATTGTAGTTTGATCCGTTGTTCATTAAATCGGCGTGGTTCACGCCTTGTCTTAGCTTGTTCGGGGTTGTTCGGTGTGTTTCCGATGTGTTTTGAGTAGGGTTAGACCTTAGAATGGTTGCCCAAAGTTTGGGACCATTTAGACCAAGTTTAGATCAAGTTTTAGAGTTCAGAGCGAGCGGCGCGTAGGAGCGGTGAGGCGCCGCCTCAACTGGCGAGTATTTGCTGAATGGTCGAACTTTGGGAGGTCTCGGACTTGAGCCGCATGGGCCTATGTGAGGCGCCCGCCTCACTTGTTTCTCTGCTACGGGCAGATTTCCTCCTGTTTCGGAATTTGACGAATTGGACATTTCAAACCCATACTTAAACCTATCCTAAACCTCCCTAACCCTTCCTACTTAAGTCCTAACATCCCTAACTATATTTCTAAGTTAGATTAAGAGCTCATTAGTTGATCATTAGCCCCAAATCAGATTTGAAAAAGGGACCACAAGTGTTTGACACTTGTCCCACTCACCATTTGACCAAATATAAGCCACAATCAGCTCTTCTCTTCTTCATTTGCTGAGCTCTCTTCCATAGAACGAATTTCCATCTTCTCCAAGGTTCTCCCATGGTTTCTTAAGGTTTTCTTCATCATCTACTCTCATTCATTCATCATTTGCCCAAGACTCATTCATTAAAGTTGAAGAGCTCATCAAGGGGAGCATTTCTATCCGAATAGTTCCTTCTAGTTCTTTCTTTGGTGTGTATCAAGTAAGTTACCTACTTAATCATCTTCTTCTTCTAGTTCTCATTGACCCTAAGGAAGCAAAGTCTATGTTGGTTGAGGTCAATGAGGGCACTTGTATGCTTTACATGCTATAATCTTGTATGTTGAGATTTTGATCTTGTTAGGAGCATGTATAGGTTAAATGCTTGCTTGGGAAAGCCTATATTACTCTTTCATCTTGCCTATTTAAAGCTTTAAACATGTTAGAGACATGTATATTATTTGTTGTTGGAAGTTTGTTCACAAGAAAATGCCCTAAATGGAGCCTACATTATGTGTTGATTATGTTGTATGTGTTCTATCCTATGAAATGAACTCTATGATGAACTTGAATCACTTTGCATTGCCTTGGTGAGTTTATAATCTTGTTGAACCTAGAAATGACCTAGGTTGGGGTTATGAAGCATATAGCTTCAATTTCTCCAAATTTGGGAATTTAGAGCAAAGACTCAACGGAGTCGACTTTAGGGAATAATTGAACGTGTTGAACCCTAGTTTCAATCCCTACGAAGTTCGAACACCGTTTGATTGATTTACTCAAGTATGAGATTGGTTTGATTGTGTATAACAAGCTTTTATGAAAGGTTGGTTTTGTGCAATTTAATTTGCCTTGATATGATTTTATAGTAGAGATTGATACCCTACTTGGTTGGTCGAGTTCGCTCTTGTCGAATTCGGTCTTTGATTGGTTTAGTCAAGTAAATATCTACTTGTGCATCACATTGAGTCCAGTGGCATTATTTGGTTTTGTTTATCGGGTCAAGGTGGGGCGATGCATCGCCTTCACGAATTATGGGATTCGTGCTCGCTATGGATCGCCGCACCTGGGACTTCACACACACCGCTGTGGGCCGCGGGGGAAGTAGCCCACTTTGCCGTACGTTAAGTGCCGCATTGGCTTCTATCTAGATCGAGAGGATTCTCGGTATAAGTCGATGAATTCACATAACATCGATGGCACGAACCGAATGAATGTTTTTGCGGGGAGCTACTGGCGTGACTATCATATCCTACTTGTATGCTTTACTTCCCGCACTTATGTGAACTATGTGTTAAGTGCTATATGATGATCATGTATGATAAATGAGATAGATGTCATGCCATAACATGAACATGCATTTTGTAACTTACTAAGTCTTTCGACTTACCCTATTTGTTTGCTTTGTCTTTCCTTAGATCCGAGCCGAGGAGACGGTCCGGGATAGACACGCTTGTACTTGTTTGGTTGGTTGTTTAGCAGGTTGCTCTTTTGGACTTTGGTTATTTAGATTCTTATTTTGGTAAGGACGTTGGGAAGCAAGTCATGTAGACTTGGCTTGGGGTATATGTTGTGTTTGTTGATGTAATAGACTTAATTACTTAAACTTGTAATCTTTTGGTAAGCCGACTTATATGTCGAGCCTGTTTATATGTGTATGGTTCACTACTATTTTCTTCCGCTAAAGCTCGTTATTTATTGTTGATATTATTGTCTCCGGCATGTTGTGGCCGTTGAGGTTATATTAAGCATGTGTTAATAATTGTAGGAGTAGTTGTTGGGTTCCGGCTGTAACGTCGCCGAAGACTTGTTTAAATTAGGTTGCTTTTCCGGCCAAGTGTAGCCGAGTTGTTGTATGTATGCGATGTTGCGCCACATGATTTTTGTGATCCTACTATGCATGCTTGTTTAATTGTCTATTTGGACGGCGCGACTCGGGATCTCGCATTGGGGTCCGGGTCGGGTCGTCACATCTACCCAAGCCCAAACTTCACAAGCCCAGCCAACCTCTCAAACTCAACAAACCACTTCCTCGACCACCTACCCAAGCCAGGTCAATCAACCTCACCATCTCCTCGCACCCACTCCCACCAAAAGCAGAAGGAGACTTCAGTAAAACCTTTGAAGACCAGCCCATAGCGGAACACTCCTGCCACTACCTGGGATGACGGTTGAGCCTCCTACTCGGCCGTGAAAGAAAAGGAGAGGCTGGGTCCCAAACCAACTACCGACCAACCAACTACCCACCAAACAACTACCGAGGCGCCCAACCACCTACCACTACCTCTACCACCTCACCTACCCAACAACCCATTCCTCCTGAGTCATCTACTCAGAGAAATTCACCACCTCTGGAGGAGCCTATCCCTCAGGAGGAGCCAGCCAGAACCCCCACTCCTCCTCCTCCTTCACCCTTTAACTACTCACCTGACCCATCTACCCCTTCCTCACCTCACCAATCCCAACCAACTTCATCAACCACACCACGACCACCTCAAATCCCTCCCCAGCTAATAGACTTCTCACGCTTGAGTTCCTTTTCGAACTTTAAATGGGTAGAGCGGCACCTATTTACCCACCCACAACCTCCTCAACCTTCCCTTCGAAAACCAAAGTCCCTCTTCTACCCCGCCCCTTCTTTACGGTTTTCTACGAACCCTACTCGATCCTCCCATATCGGTGACAATTCGACACGATATGGGAACCGATTCCCACCAACCCTCCTCCACCTCAACTATAACCTTATCTTCCTCTGCCTCCTCATCCGACTCTTCCTCTTCCGACTCCTCTCCCCCTCGACCTCAACAGCCCTTCCGGCCTCCATCTCCGGAAGAAGTTATTCATATTGGACAGGCTTCCACGTCAACTCAATCGGCCAATGATGAAATTTTGTCACAATTTGGGACGCTATATACGGAGACTGGCGCCTCACTAGCATCTCTATCGCTATCACGAGATAGCCACCGCCGCCCAAAGCCAATGACCGAATCGACTTCTCGACAATTCCAAGAGGATGCGGACTCGTTTTGGACGATGATCGACACGACTTCACAGATGTAAAGATCAACATTGAAGCTCAACGAGATGAGTGTGTCCGTATCTGCTCCTCCCTTTTCTACGAGTTGTTCCATGCCATCACTCTTCATCTCGGCAATGGCCGCCCTCCGGTTCTAGAGATCAACCGCATTGCTCGCGACTCTGCTCACAACGTTATGAATGCTAATCGTGATCATGATCAGGCCATCACAGAGGAGAAGCAAATGAGGTCTATCAACAGAATGATGATGGAAGAGAACGGCGTCTTCGTGAAGAATCGGACTACCGTTCTCGTTCCACCGCACTCTCCTACCGATGCAGATGACGTCGCAGTAATGGAAGAGCTAGAGCGAGAACGAAGGGAAAAAGGTCAGACAAAGGCAAAGGGAAAAGACCGTGGTAGTTCTGTATCTTTTCTTCCCTTACCTTTGTATCTATCTTATATTTTGAAAACTCTGTAATCTGTAAACATCTTGTTTATAAATACAGAAGAATATCTGTTTTTCAAAATTGTCTTGTTTAAATTCTTGTTACTTTACTTTTCATATCTGTTTAGAATTTAAACGTTCAGTTTAAATTTATTTTAAACTGCCGCTAATCTGCATCTTGTGCTATGATTTTTTATACCCTTGTATGCACTTAGATTAGTTCTTTACACTTGAGGTGCTCGTCTGTTTGATAGAGGCATGTCTTCTGCTACTTTATATATAAAACTCTCAGACATGCTATTATCTATCACATAGTCTGTTTTTAGCCCTCATTTGTAGTAATGATAACCAGATATAAATAGGAGGAGATTATTGATTCTTATGTTAGATTTATATCTGTTCAATTCATTACATCTAGTTTTATACTTCAGTGGCTAATCGGGCTGCGTATCGATTAGCGTGGCAACTGTGTATAGAACTTTGCCTAGTATAGTTTTTATAGGACTTCACAGGTTCAGCGGAAGACCTCTCCACAAGCTTCACCGAAAGACCAGCTTAAAGCCCACAAACGGTAGACCTCGTGTCCACCTAATCTTCTATGACGTGTCCTATCCAGCAATGACTCATTGGATTAATTCAAACTTATCCTAATCATTGTTTGAATTAATCCAAGACATTCCCCGACATATCAAGCCGCCGAAAGCAACTTTCCGAAAAGGTGAAGATTTTTCGTCCCCGAATGTGAAAGCGTGAGGAAAAGCGGCATTGTCTCCTACTTTCTGCAACAACTCTCAGATCTGACACCTAAATCGCCCACCTTTTGAAGATCTCAGAAATCATTCTCTGCTCTAGATATCTGTCAAGACGAAAATTCTTGACTGACAGCCCCATGTATTTAATGCATTGTTGAAAAGAGCTGTTGAAGTATTCGTCTTCTCCAACGGATCTTTTGAAGTGCACTCGCTATAAATCGCCATTGAAGATCTGGAAAAACAAGCAACCGCATGTAATCAATCGAACACTTAAAGGATTGCTCTGAAACTTCATAACTCCAAGTCTTACAGCTTAGTGCAATCAAGAGATCCTCAACAGATCTAGAAGTCCTCGTCAACAACAAGAAGCTGTTCTTCAACACTTATTGTTTTTAAATTCTTGTTGTTTACATTCATTTACTATACTTCTGCACGAATTAAATATCTTGTATTTACAGATATTTAATTCCATAGACCCCAAACACAAGTCAATATTTTGTACACGATCCATTAGGGATATTCTTTGTAATTGATCTAGTGGAAAACATAGTGCACAATTTAAATCCAAGGTTGACTGCCTTGGTGGTGGACGTAGCACTCATTATAGTGTGAACCATCCCAAAATACTTGTGTTATTCCTTACTGTTTGTCTGTTATTTGAACTGGTTAAGTACTTTGATTATCATTATCCATTTACAGCAGAACTTTAGTAACTTGTAAAAGGTCTACCGGTAGTGCTTATCGGCAGACCTAGAATAACTACCTTGAAGGTCTTCCGCTACTTCAATTCTTTCAATAGATTGCAAGTACCTTTCAAAGTATTTACTAAAAGTTTTTAAGTGTATAATAAGCTATTCAACCCCCCCCCCTTCTAACTTATTATTGTACCCATTGGGACCCACAACAACTATTACTATCACATAAAAAATTCAAAGACTCTTAAGATTAATAACTCTAGACAAACTGACATACTGATCATGACTAAAAATAGGGTTTTTCAAAAGAAGTTTGACGCTACACTTTTATTTATAGACATTTCGTAAGACATCATCAGTGTAATTTGTCTTATTTGAAATTTGGATGAAATTCTATGATCAGATGGTGTCAGTGATATTTTTGAAATAAAACAGTACCACCAAAATGCCCATTTGAAAGAATTTGACCCTCTACAACATGGTTTCTTAGCCTTGTAATAATTAATCGTGTGCTAATACATAACCCAAAGAAATGGTCCGTGTTACGAAGCAACATTAATGAAGTTTCAAACTTCAAATTCAACTCATGATTTAGGATTCCAAAACATGAAATTATATTTAAAACTTTAGAAATATCTATATCGTTAAAAAGATCAACATTTTTATCAAAATGAAACGGTAAAGCTTAGCTCAAAAACAATCTTCCTTTTGAATTATTCTTCAATACCGTGTAATCATTTATTGAATTAACCACATAAGAGTCAGATCTAGAATAACTCTCTTTTCCAAATGAAATATATGTGCTTTGTACAATTGGAGCGATTGGATCGTTGACTTGATTAAGCAGTAGTTGATTGGGAATATCAACATAAGCACAATTATCATTTGGTTCACTAATTTTACAATTGTCAATCTTCGCAATCCAATCGATAAAAAGTTTCAATTATTCGGAACTCTTGTTAGACCCATACTTTGTATCTCATATTCGTTGTCAACCTCAATACATGTGAATCTCTCCACAAATACAATGAATTAATAGTGGGATGAACTATGTTTTGTGTATTTCCTTTTGGAATCACATGCAATATCTGTCAAAAATCTCCACCAAACACAATTGTCTTACCTCCAAATGGAATATTAAAATATCATATACTTAAATAAAGCTGAACATATCAATAGAATATCATATACTTAAATAAAACTTAATATATCAATCGAATGTCATATACTTAAATAAAACTGAATATATCGATAAAATATCATATACTTAAATAAAATTGAATATAATATACAATTACTTTAATGTGAACAAAATAAAACAAATTACACTAAAATTAAAGCTAGAAAATCACATATATTTGAAAAAATTATTATAAATTTTGGAATACTTCTTTATATATAATATTTATCATTGAAAACGTACGATTATTACTTTTAATTCTAGAAGGGGTGGTTTTAAAGCATGAAGTTATATTTATCTTTACATACGACATAAACTGTACTTTGAATTGCTAATATTAAAACAACGAGATAATCTCCCTTGCTACCAAATAAAAGCACCACCAAAAATTATATTTAAATGTTGGATTTGTACTTTTCAAATAACCTTAAAAAAGCATAAATGTTTAGGTTATATATATAAATAAATATTAAATAGTCAAATATCAAACTGTTTGTTATATCAAATAAAAAAAGGAACTAAAGTCGAAATAACAGACTCTAAACAGAACCTACATCACTAAAGTGTTAGGAATAACATATTATACAATATAATTTTTATACAACTATTCAATAACAAATGTTATTGTCAACGAGCTCTAGCTCAACTGGTACTGCTCACTTCTCCTAACGAAGAGGTTGGGTGTTCGAGTCTCACTAGAGACACACTGGACTTTACAACTCTCAGTAGAGAGGTCGGGTGTTTAAGCCTCTTCAGAGGCATCGTTGTTGTTAAAGCCTTATCCAAAGGCCTCATTTAACTACTCACTTATCCTAACTGAAGAGGCATCGTTGTTGTTAAAGCATTATCCAAAGGCCCCATTTAGCTATTCACTTATCCTAACGGAGAGGTTGAGTATTCAAACCCTACCAGAGGTACCCTAGTACTTAACTACTCTCAATCGAGAGGTCGGGTGTTCAAAGCCTCACTAGAGGCACCATTTGTTCGAGCCACACCAAAGGCAGCATATATATATATATATATATATATATATATATATATATATATATATATATATATATATATATATATATATATATATATATATATATATAATTGTAGCATTTCAAGGCATTAAAAATAATAAAAAATTTAAGGGTTGGGGTACGGTCTAATATCCCTTCCAACCTTTAAAAAAACAAAAACAAAACAAATGTTATTGAGTCTAGATTCTTAGTGTACCTTGGAAGAACTCCTATAACAAATAGTTGATATTTCGCTAGGTCCTCATTCCTTTTTCGGAATACGTAGCCACATCATTCCCCAATAAACTCTAACATTGAATACCTTCAAACTATTTCACAGCTAGATTTCTTAGATTTCCTTTTTATTTTTTTAAATAAAAATTTAAGAGAAATTTGTATAATGCAAATTTGAATTTCGATTATTATTAAAAAAAATTGAGAGTTTAATTTAACTAAGTATTGAAAATATACAGATCTTATAGTTAATTAATTATATCCAAGTGCATATCAATATGCATCTTTACTCTAAAAAAGCATGTAAAAATAGAAACTTAGATCTATCATATGATTCATATCTGAAAAAAAAAATTAAGCAGATGATATATTTTTTCCAATTTGTTTTTCAAAATGGATTTTAAAAAAATTTGATCCCAATTTTTTATGTTGGACATTTGTTTTATAAATTTAATTTTGACAAAAATGGAAAAATAAATATCAATTATGTACTTTTTGACTTCGGATCTGATAAGAATGGAGAAAAACATCTTAGATCTGTATATTTTGGTAAATATTTGTAAATTTAAAGTTCAAATTAACCTTGGCCTATTACCGATTAAGTTGAATAAATATATATATTTTGTAAACTAACTTTAATAGGTTAAAGTTTTTTATAAATATTATACCTGAATTTTTAAATATGTAGGCTTGACATATATACTAAGATTTTTATTTGTTAATTTAGGTTAATTTTTTTTGCATATATTAAACCTGGATTTTTAAACATATAGGCTAGAGAAATATATTAAGAATTTTATTTTTTTAGCTTCAAATTTGATTAAAATGGAGTAGAAAAAATCTCATATATATGTATATATTTATTTATTTATCTATTTTTTGATATATAATTGTGGCCCCTAGTCTTGCCATCTCTCCCACCCCTTAGGTCAAATATATATTTATTTTCTTATAAATTTATCAATTATTTGTTCAATCTAACCTTAGTCTATGTCCGATCTATAGATTTCACATATAAAATTGCTTGAATTTTTATAAATATTCGACAGTCAAGCACAAAATATTTGAATCACAATAGGAGTAGTGCATATGCTGATACTTTATACAATAATTATTTTTCTGAACTATTACCATTATCGGTGGCAAGTAAATGTTAAGAGTAAATTTATTGTAGATACTCGGTTACTAATTTGTCTTTTCTATTTACTAATTTATATGAAATTGTCTGTAAATTTTATAATATGTTATAATTATGTATGTTTATATTACTGTTGTATGAAGTAAATTATTTAAAATATGACTGTTATATAATTTATTGATATTATTGATATATAAACTTGTTATAAAATATAGAAAATATTTTTTTAAGAATAATGAAAATACCTAAACACCTCAAACAACAAACTGGTTCTAAAAATATTTAAATTTTAGAAATATAATAATCAAAAATTTATAATAATGAAGAAGAATTAAACTTTTCATAAAATACTCATATTACTCATAAATTAAGCTTCAAAACATCTAAGCAAAATGATTTGTTTCAAAATATTTATTGCATCTAGTTTATACACTTCATACGGTTGCAAATAACTATGGTTGACAATCATTTTATATACTCCTTGGAGAAATATTAATTTAATGCATGTGTTCTTTTACTAATTTGTCTTTTTCTATTAATAAATTTATCTGACATCCATATTTTATATTTCTTATTACATCGATAAATAACTTTTAAATAAAGTTAGTTAAAATATTAAAAATTTCATGAAGTAATGATAATATTCTATGTTGAACAATATATTATTTATTAAGCCTGATAATGTAATTCGTTTTTTACTAAAAGTAAAAAATATTATCATTCTTTTGGACGTTTACCAAAAATATTTTTTTAGTAAATCATTAACTAATTAATTAGTGATGAGAAGTAACGATGTTACTTTGATTTATGGTTTTAAATTGGTTTGAATAATACTACATTGTAATTATTTGTCAAGACAATTATTAATAATGATGGTAAATAATTTATATTGAATCGATTGTTTCATCATTTAATCTTATTTTTGGGAGTTTATATTACCGTGGTAAATATTTAGAAGCCAATATGTCAATTACAAATGCAAAAAAAAAATATTAAATAAAAAAAAGAAATGTGAAATCGGATATATAATAAATTATTCAATATTTGATATTGTATTTCTTGCCATTTTGTAAATCATATTGAACTATATTAAATGTTATACAATTTGTTTACGTTAAATACACTAAAAATATTTGTAAAGTCATTTGAATCTGAAAAGTTATTGTCAATTTCATTAATTGATTTTTATTTCAATTTCCAAAAAAAAAAATATGACAACTATACAAATTATAAATGTTTTTAAATTTGAAAAGTCATTTTTGACGAGATATTTTCATTATTTGCTACTCTCTTTTTATATATGTATAAATTAATTAATTTTTCTTAATGTGAGTCAAGTAAAACAAAACGTGCTCTTTAGAATGGAAGGAGTATAAATGAGTTCATGAATCAACTTTTGTGATCATCTAATTAAAACCCAAGTTTTCTCAGTAATTTTTTATCATATCAATGAAGACCTCAACACATGTAAAGTCTGATTGCCTCATTCAATGCATGGGGATCTGACAAGTCACTTCCTTAAATTGAGAGGGATGGGGAAAAATACTGATATTGTGAATGGATGTGCCAGAAAACTTTCTGCCTAAGAAAGTCAAAGAAACTCTCAACAGCCAATGGAAAAAGTCAAACCAATCATCCCCAATAATTGCGCAATAATAACTACCATGAACCAACCATTCCCCTGATCATCCTAAAGACCACAAAACACACAAAACATAGTACTAATATTATTATTACACACAAACAAGGTTTCATGTTTGTTTCTTATAGAAAGTAAGAAAGAAAGAAACAACTCTCTGCTGTCTGTCTGGCTGTTTGTTAAGAGAAAAACTAGAGAGAAGAGAAAGAGAGGGGATTTGCGGATCAGTTCATCCTCTCTTTTTTGGATCTCAACGTCTTCAAGAAATTTGAAGAAAAAAAAAAGTTTTAAAATTTGATCCCCAAAAAAGAAGAAATAAAAAGAAAAGAATAAACCATTCAGAAAGTACCCTTTTCTTTCCTCCTCGGATATTCAATCAAGTTTCATCAATAGTTTTTTCCTCTCTCATTGTTGATTGTTTCCTGGGAGAGGAAAAAAAATGAGTGCCACTCGAGCGAAATCGTCGCCGGACTTAATCGATCAGCCTTCGACCGTGACAAGAACGATGCCCGAACAATTTGATGATTCAGCTTTAGAAGGTGAATTCTATTATACTCTACCTTGCACATTTGAGCTTTTAACATTGTTATTATCATTCTTTGTGCATTAAGTTGATAGCATTTGGTGTGTGTGTGTGTGTAGATCCAAATTTTACCCCTTCAATGGTCCAAATATAGGTGAAACTTTGTGACAAAAAACTTTATCAGAACCCTTTTGAGGAAGAATCCAAGAAAGACATAAAAATGTATTCCAACAACTTTATTGGCAATGATTAAAGCCCTGAATTAGTATTAATCCCATGGCTAACTCTGTTTTTTTTTGGTTTAGGTGTTGCTGCAAATATTAAGCTACTATTAAAATTGATACAAGATCACAAAGATGCCTGTAATACACATAAAAACGATGGCCGAAGAATGCTGAGGGTGGCAGGAATGATGACCATTCTTGACATGGTGAGGACGCGGATTCAGAAATGTCAATCTTTTGGTAATAAAAGATCGGCAGCTGAGTTGAGGCGTTGCAACACGGATCTGAGGCCTCATCATAATGTCCCCAAGGACAAAAGGTTGGCGGAACCGATTGCTGACGAGAAAGAAAGGTTAAGGAAAGAGCTGAATGCGAGCTTGGCTGCAAGAAAGAGCCTAGAAATAATGTGCTCTAGCTTGGGTAAAGAAAAGGAGATAATGGCAGCAGAAATAGCAAGAAAAGTCCTTGAAGTGAGTGAGCTGGAGGAAGATCTCAACGACCTTAGAGAGCAAAATGAGTCGCTGTTGGAGAAAGTACAAGAATGTGCAGCAGAGCACAAAGATAAAAATTGTGGTGGTGTGGTAGTAGCTGAAGGAGAAGAAGAGAGAGAGAGGTCCAAGGGAATGCAGCCCTCCAAGAGCGAAATATGGAACTCTCGGAGCAACTCTTAAGGTCACTTGACGGATATCGAGCAATGAAGAGGAAGTTAAGAGACGTAATAGAGGAAAATATGGCAATGCGGGCCACAATGGAAGAAATGGGAGTGAAAGTTAGTGCTAGCCTAGAGAGAATTCGAAGCTTTAAGCAACACACTCGCATAAATAACGAAGAAATAGTTGATATTGAAGAGGAGATTTCGGAGCTGGAGCACATGTTTGAGTGCTTTGACATGAAGGTACCAAGGCATGGCAAGAAGAAAGGCGAATGCGCTCAGCCAAATGGTGACCAGATCAATGCTTGTAAGCCTGTTTTCGCCTGAAATGAACGGGTAGCTTAGACAGTAACCAGAAATAGCCTGCCTTGATTTTGAAAATACGAAAAGAATTTTTCTACAATATATATATATATATATATATATATATATATAATAAGCGGGAAACGATTCTAAGGTCAGTGTAGTAGAGATTAGTGATGGTATGCATACATTGTCGTCATGTGCAATTCACGTGACTTGTGCAGTTCCTTAGCCTATGTAATGTCCCTGCATATAGTTGTTTAATTTCATTTTCATTCTTGCCATTTCTGGCCTCGTGTTGATTGCTGAACAAAGAGCTAACGAACAAGCTACACTTAGTTGAAAGGTCTTGAATGTCAATCATCTAACTTGTTTAGGCTTTTGGATACAGTGTTCAAGCCGCCCTAGCATAAGGGTAGCAGCCCAATGACAAACATGGTGCGAGACTGCGAGTCTACCAGTGACCCTTCTTCGCTCTCCCCCTACGTAGACCAACCTTCTTTTTACTATAAGATTCAAACATGCTAGATTGTACATAATTCAGGACTATAGGATGAATTATTCAGATTACAATTATAAAGTAACCATCACTTTATCATAGTCCTGTTTTTAGCTCAATCAACCAAACTGACATTTGATGATTTGCGTTGTCATGTGTATGCACTTGAATATTACAAGGGAAAAGAATATCATGACAAGTTCGTCCCAGAAAAAATTCCAATCCATCTTTCATGTCTCACCATGTTGGAAGAAAAGGGTTTTAAAAAAACAAGTACAAGCTGACATGACCTACCCACCTTCATATATCACCAAAATGTTTCGGAAACAGCAAATAGATTGCATTTCACCATCTTATGACTCGACACAAGATTCTTATGGAATAAGATATGCAGTTGAAGTGTTTTGATACATTAAATGTGATGGCAGTCTGCCAATTTAGCACAAGTAAACTGAAAATTCTGTACATATTATCCACAGGAGAAACGCCTAAGAAGCTTCTCAAATTCAACAATTCTTCTACTCTGTAAGCTTTTGCAACTTGCAGGCAGCTATTGAGTTCAAAATCCATTTATTGCTAACTGCTATGGCTCCACTGGATCTTGCAAGAGCCTCTGCATCAGATCGCCTGCTCTTAAGAATCAGACTGCTCTCGCTTGGGCTACACTTATCTGGCAGCTCAAGGCTGTAAATTAAGAGCGTTAGTGACGTTACACATCCTGGCATGGACTGGACTTCTTCATGTACTGAAATTGGTTTTCTGTGCAAAATCGTTCCTCCAGCAGCAATTACAAGATCATGCAGATATCCCTTGTATGAAGGCACAAAATCTCCTGTAAAATAGAACTTATATCCACTGAAAAGCTTTGGTTGCTGCAAAATAGAAAATCCGGATGTCAATTGCTGTTAAAGTTTGTATACCTACAGTTTTCATGTGATGTGTTCAACCATAGAAGTGAAGTAAAACTCAAATGAATTCCTAACCAACTTCATGTCTATGAATCTGTATACAAAGCATAATAGACATGCCGAGTCATTTTGGCATGATGGAATGAAAGGGAGATTGAGAATATGGTCAAATAGACGCACTTTCTGAGTCGAAACTTGGTTGTTATCATCATTTCGAGGTATAAATAATGTGATACCATTTCTTGCAGGAAGTTAAATGCCAAAGACTTCTATCAAGCATCCCTTGTTGCACAAAGCAAAAAGGACTTCTATCATGACTTAAAACAACCAGCAACTGGCAATGATTATGTCGTCAAAATATTAAGCAAATAATTATGCCAGCTTTTGAAGAAAGAAAAAGACAAGTTATTGCCCTCACAGATTTTCTTGATGGAGAGAGTATGCATAAATTTATGATTATACCAAGCCTAAAATCAAATCAACATTCGGTAAGAAACGTAACAACTTATCCTTAATTATATACGCTGGTTCAATTTTCTTTTCCTTTATATTTGTATCTTTTCAATTCAAAAGCCCTTGATATACTAATTTTTTGAACTATTGAAAATTAGGCGAGAAACCTGTTTCCTCAGAAAAGAAAAAAGAAAAAAAAAGGCAACAACCTTGTTTAAAAGCCTTAATCGTCCAAGTTTAGGGCCGTCCCGGACTCCATGAATGTCAACATCAATTTCGTAATCCTGCTCATCAATGGGTTCCATGACTTTCATGCAAGCCTTTACCCCTGCAATGCCACTAGGAACAGATTTAGAAATTTCCAAATGATTAAGCATCCGAATCCAAAACTATTAGTAAAGACGAATGGCCTCTTTAAACCTGATTAAATGCCAACATGTAGGTGAACAGTTCAATCAATATCAGAAACTTTGTACTTACATTCCATACTGATTATCCACTTCCCTTCTAAGATAGCCATCAAAAATTTGAGGGTTCTTTTGCTTGCCCCATTCTCATCTGTCGATGTAATAACGTGGGTGACACTGGAATCCCATACCTTTAAAACTGTTACTCCAGATAATTTCTCGAACTCTTGGACAGTTTCCTGTGACCAGTAGAAAGTTAATTAACATAAGAACATTCTAACCAATTTAACTATAGATTTGAGTAGTTACCTTGTCTTTGCTAGTGAGAGCTGAACAGGAGATGACCATTTTTTTGAATAATCCCTGAGAATTCCACCGAGAATTCGTACTGATGGTGACAGCAACTTGTGATCGGGAAATGTGAGATTGCCTGTATAGTTAAATTTACAGAGCACTTAAGGTCTCCTCAGAAGTGCAGACAACTTAATTGGTGAACTCATGCCTGAAACCAGTTGGTAGAGATCAATCATATACCTTTTGGGACACATTTCTTTTCTGATTTAGCTGAGATCCAGAAACCTCGCTCGGCAATACAAGAGAGGCATGAAGAGGACATAAGACGACAAAATTTTCCTACATCAAGAGAACTAAATATATAAGTTGCATTTTTAAATGAAGTTTCATGATGAACACAACCCAATCAAAACATACATTATCCCACCGACATTGTGGGGTTAACTTTGCGCAAGGAAAATGAAAGCTCCTGTGACAACTCTTTTCGTAACAACCAAGAGCTGCCCCTTTCAATCCACAGCAACAGCACTTGATCCTGCGACTTCTTGATAATTCAGCTTCCAAGTTGATTGCAGTATCATCTTCAAAATAAACATTAGGGGCCCTGCAAGTGTAATATTTCAAGTTTACTGACATATGCAAACATCGAGAATAAAGACCAAAATCGAGTTTCAGAAAGGACACAATAACCCAGGGAATCGGTATTATCTTTTAGTGTTACATGCTAATTTTTTGTAAGATATATTTGAGAATTGTAAAAGGAAGAATATCACTTATGTCCATTTACTTACCACTCTGCGCACTCTCTGTGTGCATGTATGATGCCTAATCCTCCATTGTGATCAGCTGCAACAGGCTTACCCTTGAAGTAGTGAACCATGATCCCTGAAGCCTGCTATATTGAATTTCAGATTAAATGAAGCATATTATTGACATGATTCAAGAATAAACTTGAGTAGACAAGCAACAAGGATAGATATCAAAGTTAGGTGAGACAATAGGAAGTACATGTACATTCAAGTCTTCAGTAGACTGACAGAAAGCACACTTTATAGTGGAAGCTTCTTCACATTTACGTGGAAACATTGCACTCAGCCTGGCAGGCACCCTGTCCATTTCTGATATGTTGTTCTCAGCTCTCACATTGGAATTTCCGTGAACGTCTCCTCGAATGCACTTAACCAACTTAACCTTAGAGCTATCATTAGTTGAAAAATTCACCCTCTTTGAACATTTCAGAGCCTTCAAGTTCTTAACTTCACTTTCTTTGATTTTCTGGCAAGAATTAGAAAGTCCCACGTCATCATCCAAAACTAAAGATTTACTGGGTAGTTGGGCAGTATATGTCTTTTCGTTACCATTACTAAGATTTTGGGCCCTTGATCTAGGACTTCTATCTCTACGTTGACGAGCAGAGGTCCCCTTCTTGACAGTTAACTTCAAATTATTGTTTCCATTCCCGCCTTCTTCCAGATCTAATATGTTTGACTGGTCAATAATCACAGTCTTACGACCCTGATCCAAAATTTCTGCCTCATTAGGTAAAGAGCAAACCTTGACTGTCATTGCCTCGGCAGATTTTGCATTGAAGCTAACCTTCTTCTTTCTCTTACAAGTCATTTCCTTCAAATTAATTGGCTCACACATCTAGTATTTTTCTCCTGAATATTAGTACCAGCTCCTTTCTGCAAATCATTATGAATTCCAGGCACTTCAATTGTAACTCTCTTAACAAGCTTTCTTTGGGTACTTCCACTTGCTTTACTAGCTCTTTTCATAGCTCTCTTAGTTTTATCTTTATTATTTATCATGTTGGCTCCATGAGGGGATAAAGTTGTTTCCTTTTCAACAATCGCCTTTTCTAAGATCATTTCATCTCCGTTTGCATCTGTGGGTCGCCAATTCATATCTGCATCATGTGAGATACCTTCACCCTCCTTTTCCTGAATTCCATCAAATTCATCTGTTCGTTTAACCTGTATTCAAGTCCAAATGCCACAGTCAGAGAAATTAAGAAAGATAAACAGAGATGATGAAAACATTTACAAAGTGCAAACATGTGATGCTTTTGATAACTCAATAAATATGAAAAAAGTACCTGCAATTTCATGGGGCTCGAACAAAGCTCAGGAGAGCAAGCTTTTGGGTCCATTCAAACATCTCACTGTCTAAAAGTCTGCATTGTATGATACAGGATTCATTGTACTCTGCATATAGTCAAAACACATTTGGAAGAAATTTAGGTAATATAGTGAAACTTTGCACGTATATATATATGTTGAAACAAGTACACTATGTAATATTTGCTACGGGAGTTTAATAATGAACAGGACCAGCACAAATTGCATTAGATAGAAACAAATGGGAAGCTTCTTACCAGATGTTAACATGGGTAACCAAGATTGTACATTCTAAAGAGCAGATCAAATGAAATTACAAATCATAAAAAAGTCAGAAGATGGTTTGACTTTTTCCTGTTTAAGTTACATTCTGACTAGAATTCATGATAATAAACCAAGTTTAAATTATTTTTTTGTCTCAGCAAAGAAGATATAAGTAAATTCCAGTTTTATCAAAACAGAAACCAAATTTAATACACCCATACATCCAAACAACTCAATGACTAAGTGAAAAATTACTCCCTCCATCCCAAAATGAGAAAAAATTGGTTTTTCAAGGGAATTGAGGAAACTGACTTCTGAGCACTTTTAGTAGCACACATACACAAATACCCTTGTTGAGTTTAATATACATTTTTGAC
>JABEVN020003456.1:0-18139 GCA_013146195.2 Codonopsis lanceolata | reverse complement strand
CCTCCAACAAAGATACACTATGTCGCCTGGCTGGCGTGAGATAGAGCGTAGATCCGATTATCCCCTATGGTGTGTGACATCAACTTTCTTTCCTTGTAAGTCTTTTGAAAGTTTGCATTTAGCGACCATTGGTGTATCAGGTGTTTGCCATTTCCAATCCAAACTTTTGACAAGTTCTTTAGCATACTTGGATTGGTAAGAATATTCCTTTGTTGGATTGTTGAATTTGAAGACCTAAGAAGAATGTGAGTTCTCCCATCATGCTCATTTGAAACTTTCCGGTCACGAGTGAGTGTCTCGAATTGTTTGAAACTGCTCATTCGTAGAACCAAAGATGATATCATCAACATATATTTGCACCAGCAGTGAGTGGCCTTTGTGCCTGAGAATAAAGAGAGTGGTGTCGGTTTTTCCTCGCACAAATCATTGTTCTATTAAGAATTTGGATATAGTTTTGATACCAGGCACGAGGAGCTTGCTTAAGACCATAGAGGGCCTTCTTAAGCTTGTAGACATGAGTCTTTTTTCCTTTTTCCACGAAACCTGGAGGTTGAGTAACATAAACCGTCTCTTGAAGATCACCATTGAGAAATACACTCTTGACGTCCATTTGATATAACACAAAGTCCTTATACGTAGCATAGGCTAAGAAGATTCTGATAGCTTCCAACCTTGCTACTTGAGCAAAGGTTTCATCATAGTCGATTCCCTCTTCTTGGCGATATCCTTGTGCAACGAGTCTTGCTTTGTTTCTAATGATGTTCCCATCTTCATCCTTCTTGTTTCTGAACACCCATTTTGTGCCAATGATAGTATGATCAGCAGGTTTTGGGACTAGCTTCCATACTTGGCATCTTTCATATTGTTGAAGTTCTTCTTGCATGGCTTCCAGCCAACTTGGATCTTGTAGAGCTTCATCAATCTTCTTTGGCTCATCTTAAAGCTTGAATGCAACTACAGTAACATACATTCATTTCAGGAAGATCTTCTAGTCGCACTCCGACATGAATGTCACCAATGATTTGAGAGATTGGGTGGTCTTTACATGTTCTTGTGACAGCAGGAATATGATGATTTACTGTTGTTTCTTCATGACGAGGTTTAGAAGGAGGACTAGGAGGAAGATCAGCTGTGTCTTGATGAGTATGTTGTTCAAAATTTGATTCAAAGGTGAGTTGAAGAAAAGGATTTTCAGGTTCAGAAACAATGGGTTCTGGATTGGAGTTTTCTTGAGGAGGGTTGAAGTCTTCTGGTGACCCATTTGATAAGAGATGATGGTCAGAGATATTTGATTGCTTTGCTGGAGATGGATTAAGTGTATGAGAGGATGATGGTTGGGAGGTACCTGTCTCAACATCAACAAAATCATCAACAACATTTGTAGCCACGTGTGGCTCTAATAAATCAAATTCATCAAATGAGACATGACCGAATTCAACTATTTTTAACAATCTTTTGTTGAAAACCCTATAAGCTTTGGAGTGTAAGGCATAGCCTAGAAATACACCTTCGTCGGCTTTGTTATCAAATTTGCTTCTGTAATCATTACCATTGTAGACTACAAAACACTTACAGCCAAAGATTTTAAAAAATCCAATGTTTGGGGCCTTACCTCTCCAAAGTTCATAGGGGGTTTTACCGTGAAATTTGTTGATTAAGGATCGGTTCTGAGTAAAGCAAGCAGTGTTGATGGCTTCTGCCCAGAAGTGTTTGGGCAACTTTGCTTCAGCAAGCATAGTTTTAGCAGCTTCGATAAGTGTTCAGTTTTTCCTTTCTGCTACACCGTTCTGCTGTGGTGTCCTTTCCGCAGAGAAGTTGTGGCCAATTCCATGATCATCACAGTACTTTGCTATTCCATTATTTGTGAACTCATTATCATTGGCTGATCAAACGTCACTGATTTCATCAAGTTTTTGAGTTTGTAGTCTTCTGAACAAAGCTATAAGAAGATCGTATGTGTGGTCTTTAGAAGACATCATTTCTGTCCAAGTATATCTTGTATAGTCATACACTACTACTAGCGTGTATCTGTGACCACCATAACTGATAGTAGTGACTGGTCCGAAGAGATCCATGTGGAGAAGTTGTAGAGGTCTTGATATTGTGAGTCCTGGTTTGCTCTTGAAAGACGTTTTTGAAAGCTTACCCAGTTAACAAGCTTTACAAGCACGATCATGATCAGTAGAGACCTTTGGAAATCCTTTTACCAGACCTTCTTTGGATAGCTTAGATAGATATTTGAAGTTCAAATGGTGAGTCTCTTGTGCCATAACCACTTTGTCTTGGCGAGTTTGCCATAAGACATAGACTAGCGACTTGCTTGTAGTAAGTATTTAAATCTATCACATAGACATTCCACTTGTCTATGTCCGATTACAAGGTTGAGCAAGAGCTGGATCCTTGATATCACATCTGTTTGAGGAGAATTGACAAATAAGTCCTTTATCACAGAATTGGGAAATACTCAGAAGATTATGCTTCAAGCCTTCTACTAGAGAGACTTTTCCTATGGAGAGATTTCCTCGAATGATGGATCCGTAATAATAGTTATTCCTTTAGCATTGTCTCCAAAGATGACCGGAGGGCCTTACCTTGAGATGTTAGAGAGAAGGCAAGATTCTCCGACCATATGTCTTGAGCACCACTGTCTAGATACCATACATTTTTCTTCTCTGAACTTGAAGCAGCCATGAAGCATACCTGAGATGTAGAGATAAGAAAATCATGGTCCCCTTTTATTTTTCTTTTGGGTCCAAATGGTTAGCGTATTTTTGGAACCCATACTTGCCTGACTTTTGGAATAGGGGATCCAGTAGGCTTCATGATGGATTTCAGCAGACATTCATGGACCAAGTGGCCTAAACATTTACAAAAGGTACAGTGATGGAAATTAAAAAAGTCTGTTTGATCATGATGGGTGTTGATAGGCTTTCGAACATTTTTCTTAACAGTAGCTTTAGATTTAGCAGTCTTGTTAACAGCAAGCTTAGGGGCATCTGTGTGAGGCTTCTTGAGTCTGTACTCAGCAGTCTTTGCTTTGGCAGAAGTATACTTGCTGGTAGTAGACTTCGATACCTCATACATTTTGCCTTTAAGCTTGGTATCAACATTCTGTGTAGCAGCAGCGCCATCAGTAATACTGTTGATGAATCTGATAGGTTTGAGCAGACTCTTTGTGGGCCTTGAAACAGCAGCTTCTGCTTTCACATTGGTGTTGGAGGAGGGCCTTTGAGAGTCTACACTACCTTTAGCAGATTTTTCGCCAGCAGATGATTGCTCTGCTTTTGAAGCGTCACTGTTCTTGATAATTTGAACCTTAGGGTATTTATACGGAGTAGCAGTATATCCAATTCCTTGTTTACCATTGTTAGGCTTCTGATATTGCGCAGGAATATTATTTTGCATTTTAAACTGTTCAGCTTCTTGTTCAGAGGTTGAGCCAGAAGTGCTTTCAGAGAAAGCTAGCCCTGTTTTATTTGACGTGGGCTTTTGATCTCCTAGAATTTGATCAAAAACAGCCGTTGAGTTATTCCATGAGTTGATGGTCTTTTGTAACTCATCTTTCTCAGCAGATAGCTCTTTGGCATGATCAATAAGGCATGCAACCTTTTCATTGAGAAACTTGTTCTCTTATTTTAACTTGATACTTTCTGCTGGACTTCATGGAGAGTTTTTAACTCGGCTTCCAGCATAGATTTCTTAGTTCCCAGCTTCTCATGATTTTTAGCTAACTTAACATAGGCCTTTCTAAATTCATTGAATTCCTCTAGCATGTCCTGAGCATCCTTGAGGATTTCTTCTTTTGAAGGCTCTTCAGAAGGTTGTTCAATGTTAGCTTGAAAAGGAGAGTATTTAACTTCACTATCTGAGTCATAGGTGGGAGGTGACTCTAGAGAAACAAGGCAAATGTGTGCACTGCTTCGGTGAGTCATCACTATCATCCTCATCGAGAATCGGTTCAAACCAAGTAGATGCTTGATTTTCTTCTAAGTCCTCGGCCGTAGACCTCATGTTTAGAAAATGATTTAGATGGTCTCCTTTTATAAGCTTCATATTTTGGCTTAGGACATTTAGAAGCAAAGTGACCAGGCTTCCTGCAGTTGTAGCAAACTAACTCATTGTTTTGTGAGCTTTCAGCAGACTTTCTGAAAGTCTGCTGGTTTGCTTCCTTCTTTTTGTTAAATTTTGAGAACTTTTGAAACTTCTTAACGAACATAGCAAATTGCTCGTCAAAGAGAATTTCATTGTCATTTGAAGAAGAAGTAGATGGTTTATTTTCTTGGGCAGGAATTTCCTGAGAGATAGCAGAAAAGGAAGGAAGTTTAAAATGTTTGTCCTGTTCTTAAGCTTGAAGCAATTCTTGCTCATAGACAGTTAAACTCGCATACAAACTTCTGAGGCGTATGAAGTTTAAGTCTTTGGACTCCTTTATAGCAGTGGTCTTAACATGCCACAAACTTCCCAAGGAAGCTAAAAATATCATATTTACTTCCTTAACACTATATTCTTTTCCTAAGGAATAACAGCTATTTACTACCTCACAAAATCTGTCGTAGGCTTGACGTAGAGTCTCCTTAGGGTCCTTTCTGAAGGAATCGAATTGTGGAATGTAGTTGTACTTTCTGCTATCTCTGGTGGGCAAATCTCCTTCAAGATATTCCACCAAGGCTTCCCACATTTCCTTGGCAGTTTTGCATCTGATTATTTGCTGATATGTGCTTGTGTCGACAGAGCTGGATATGATGTGTATAGCTTTGCTGTCGAGTTCAACGAGCTTCCTTTCTTCGTCTGTCCATTCATTCATGGATTTAGGTATCTCGGGAGATCCACCGGCTACTTCGGAAAGTAGGTTGGGCTTCATTGGAATATGAGGGCCTGTTTGAACACATTGCCACAAGCGATTGTCAATAGAGTTCATGTATCTCATAACTTTATCTTTCCAAACTTCGAAGTCACCTTCGTCCAATATTGGGACGTGGCTGGTATTCGAAGTAGGTAGCATATAGTGAGCCATAGGATCGATTCGCAAGAGATTAATCTTGGAAAAAACGAATTTTCAAAGAATTAGGCTCTGATACCAATTGCTGGTCCCGAAATAGGCTCAATCTAGGTTAGAAGGGGGGGGGTTGAATAGCCTAGATATTCTTTTTTTTAAAAAACTTTTCGAAACACTTCTTTGGAGAAAACTTAAGGCGTTTTGAGAATAGTTAAGGCAGCGGAAAGCAGACGAGTTTCTGAAAGGTGATAGGTTGATTTCTTTAAAGCGTAGACTCAGAAGCAGCCTATGATGAGCAATCGTAGCATCAGAATAATAAAAAGATAGAAACAGATCAGACAGTACTCAGAATTTAGAAGTGGTTCGTACTGTGAATAGTACTACGTCCACTACCAAAGTGGTTAGCTTTGGATTTTGAAAGGTTCACTTGTTTATCCACTAGGTATATAAGAAAGATCTATAATGGATCGTGTACAAAATGAGTTTTCAACCAAGTATATAATGGTGAGAGAAACAATCAATGATTAATTGTTCTCTCACGTGCTAAAGTAAAGAACAGTTTTTAAAAGCAAACTAGATGAAGCAGAAATGATGTAAGGACTGGCAGTTCTGTAGCTTCAGGAAGTTTGGTGAAGTGTTAGTTCTTGTCCTTTGATCTCTTGAATGCTAGAATGTTGAAGATGAAGCTTGAATGTTTTTGAGCGCAAGAGTTATTTTTCGGATCTTCAAGACTTTAATAAATACCAGAGAGATCTTTTGGACCGTTGGACTGAGACAGAGGAGACTGTGTCCAACGTTCTATTGCATTAAATGCAATTCGGCGCTTTGGGGGATGTATGCGGCACAGTCATCAGAGATGGAGTGTTTGCAGAGAAGACATTCCCGAATAGAGTAAGGTTTCAGGTTGCAGGCGTTACAGCTATGAAAGTCTTCTTAGCCAAAAGAGGTAATGTCTTAAGACTTCATGTTTTAGGAGACAGACTGGACAGTTGTCTGTATATATATAGTTGACTTCTTTGGAGTGAAATCCGATGAAGATATTTTGACTAGATATTTCAAAAATATCTAAGTTAGATGTCATGTGACATAATTCCACGTTTTGGCTAGACTTGATTTTTCGAGCTTGAGCAGACTTCCAAGTCTGCTGTTCGAGCTGTGCTTCCAAGGCTGCTGTTGAAGCCTGCTGATCCGCGCCTAACTAACACTTAAACAGTTCTAAACAACCTTGATTCTAAGACAGTTGCCACACTAACCGGTACGCAGACCTATTAGCCACTGTACAATAGAATCAGAAGATGACTCAACCAAATCTAGAACCTATGAGGGTCAACATATATCTTACATGAGGTTGGAGAAGAAGAACTTGAGGTTGATTATGATGCTGAATATCTAGGTTCTTCATCTAATGGGGATGATTCATCATAATGCAGTTTGGAACCTAAGGACCAAGAAAACATTAATGATGATGAGTTACTTACTTCTACGAGGAATATGATTGCCTTAAAGAGAAAGGGTTATGGAAAGTTCAAGTCTTTTGGAATTAAGAGGATAGGGTTTTTTATATAATTTTGAAGAAGGTACATCTCAAATGGGAGGTAATACTGAGACATGGTTAGTGCTTTCTAATAGTGAGCTTCTGAGATGTTGTTTGATGAGAGAGGATGTAGATTATCCTCCTGATTTTGATAGTGGCAGTGAAGATGATGAATAGAAATTCCATATTGCATGAAACTTCTACAAATGTTCAAGAGTTTAGTGATGCAATTAGGGATTATGGTTGTGTTAATGGGTATAACATAAATTTCTGACAAAAGATTATTAAAAAAAAAAAAAAAAAAAGGTCCATGTGATGTGTGAATTACGGTGTTTGGACTTGGGAAGTATGGGTGTTAGTCCCAAAGGACACAATAATAAGCTAGAAGGGGGGGTTGAATAGCTTATTAGACACTTAAAAACTTTTCGTATATGTTCCTAAAACAAGCACTTGCAATCTATTAAGGAGATTGAAGTAGCGGAAGTCTTGTAAGGAAGACAGTTCAAGTCTGCCGATTAAGGACTGCTTCTAGGCAGTGCAACAGACATCAGACCTACTTTTCAGATACTTATCAACACAGTCTGACAGACAACAAGTTCCAAGATATACAAGACTAAATCTTTGCCCCAAATAGTCAAAAGATCTTATGGACAAAGATCTCTATCCGATAGACTTCAACAACTATATCTCTAAACGGATAGAAACTTTAAATCTTCATCTCTCAACGATCACATTGACTCCCGTCTATATAAATCCTCTCTCTTACCCAAGATACACAGATCATACACGAAGATGATGATACACAGATGATGAGCAACGAGTAACTGAACTTACTCAAGAGCTTCAAAGAAAAGAGATCTACTACGAGATCGTCCTCACCAACGGATCTCAGATCTCGACACAAGATTGCAAACTCATCCAGATCTTAGCAAGACACTTTCAGTGGATTGCTAGGAAGAAAAGCTTGGAGAAGAGAAGAGATTGATTAGAAACTTCAATAGACAGAGATCAAGATCTGAAGATTGATGTTAGATAATGTCTGAAGAAAATGAAGAGCTGTCTGTAGATATTGCATTCATATCTTCAGATTTGTATTCCAATAAAAATGTTGTTGATTGTGCAATAATCATTCATCATGGAAGGACGAGTGCTTTGCACTCAATCGTTCAGATATCTTTTATCTGAACGACCTTGAAAATTCTCTTCTCATAACAGTTTCTCGTTTTTGTCTCCTATTGCCCTTTACTGCTTAAAGATTCATGAATGAATAATTAAGTAAGAATTGAGGCTTGGGAGGACAAAGCCAGAAAGTGTACATAGATTATTTAGACTGATGTAATATGTAATTTATCTTTGAATAAATTCATATGTTCTTACAAATACCTTATCTCTCAGTTCTTATATATCTATGAGCTTTTTACAAACTAATTTATCTTTAGAAAAGCTATTCTCTAATTGATTTCCTAAATCTGCATTTGAAAGAAGTATTAAGTGTGTTGTTGTTCTGAACATATATTCGTGTATAGCCACTTAAGACTTCATCAAATCAAAGCCTCTTTACTTTCCGCTGCTTTGATTCTTTTTAACCGGCTTTTGATTTGACTAGCAGTTTACTGGCAGAGTTGATACTTCTGCTTAGAGCAAGTCTACCGGTAGCCTCTACCGGCAGACATGCTCAATTCGCTAAACTGCAAATGCCACTAAAACTATGCTTTAAATATATCCAAAAGAAAAGTTTTTTTTTTATTTGGTATCATAGGCTATTCACCCCCCCCCCCTCCTCTAGCTTATTTGAGCATTATTGTGGACCAACAATGGGCAAGCACTATTCACGATGAAAAAACATTTCAAAATAAAACTATCTGCCCAGACCATCAATGTGGCATGAGATTTAAGAGTAGATGTTGTATAGTTGGATGGCTTACAAAAATGTATCAACAATTCTTTTTTGAGTGACTCTAAATGAAAGTTAAAGAATTTGAGAAAGAGGTGTTTGAAACGGACCAATTGACTATTACTATGAGCATGTGCTTAAGAGTTACAGCCAGGGTTCTTGGTGAAGAGAAGAGATCACTAGATGGTTATTATGCCAAACTTTGAGATTATAGGAAAGAATTAAAAATAACAAACGAGGACAACACTATAGAGATAGAGAAATGGGTTCATCCAAGTAATGATATAGAATATTTTTCAAAGATTTACATAGGTTTTTGGTGCATTAAAGAAGGGTGTTTTTAATGGGTGTAAGCCAGTTCTAGGGCTTGATGGATGTTTTTTGAAAGGGTTTTGTAAAGGGAAATTACTTGTTGCAATAGGAAGGGATGCCAACAATCACGTGTTTCATATGGCATGGGCTGTAGTGCAAATTGGGAATAAGAACTCCTGAAAGTGGTTTATTCAAATGTTAAAAGATGACTTGGATTTAAGGATCGGTGATGGATGGGTTGTGATTATTGATCAACAAAAAGGCCTTATGGACAGGGGTGGATCCAGGATTTTAGAATCACGTGGACTTGGTATTTAAAGAATATTGTAAACAATAACAACCGTGAAAAATAACTTCATTTATCGAATGAAGAAGTTATATATAGTTGGTGACTTAATGAGTCTTAAACATTACGTACATGCATATAAAAGAGCTTAAGCTAACTAAATCTATCTCTACGAATCTCTAAAGTTTCATAGTCTTTGATCACCTCATCGTTGCTAATACATGCATCATATTCTTTCTAGATATGAAGTATCATACAATCACCAAGAAACTCATCATCCATCTTGTTTCTAAGTTTATTCTTGATAATTTTCATAGCTAAAAATGCTCTTTCAATGGTTGCCGTAGAAACATGAATAGTCATAACTAAACAAATTAACATGTAAAGCATAGGAAATAATATTGACTTCCTTGTTTGAGCTAATGTTTGGCACAAGTTTGCAATAGATTCCAACTTCTCAAATTTTGGATCCTTACGCATCTCTCTCTCCTAAAATGGACATTCTAATTCTAGAGCATACATTTCAGCATAATCAAAGTCCCCACGATAAAACTTCTTTGCAAGATCACATATACAATCACGTGAAAATTTTCTAAAGTTATCACGAGGATCCAAGGTTGAGCTAAGTATAAGAAGTTTTGATGTTTGGTATGAGAATCTTCAATCCAACTCACTCAACTGAAGATCAAGTACATCAATACGGTAATGATGCTCAATCCTAATGAAATCTCTTTGTTGACAAATGTGACTTGGACTTATAACGAGCACTCATATCAGGCATATCAATATCATGCTTGAGACAAAGACTCTACACCAATTAGCATGTTCTCCCAACCTTCTTGCCTCATCTTTTGAATAATAGATTTTGTATGTCCAACAAACTTATTGCAGCTACAAAGTCAAGAGACTTTTTCAGTAATGTTTGACAAAGAACATCAGTCGTCTTCATTACTTTGTGCATCAAAAGCAAACAAAATACAAAATCAAATGTTCTCATAGATTTAAGAATTATCTTAGCTTCTATTCGTACTTCTGAAGAAGTATGCTCAATCATATCCCAAAGTATTTGTTTGATTGAACTAAACAACTCAATCAAACCTCTAATAGATTGAAAATGTGAACTCCATCGAGTAGCACCATGTCTTGGAAATGTACAAACTAATTTCCTCTTTTCTAATATCTTTTAATATTAAATGCAACTTAGTAGAAGAATCTACAAAAATCAAAATTAGAGTCAAGGTTGAGAAAAAATGTAAGATGCTTTGTACTCCTTAGCTCTAGCCTTTAATGTCAATTGCAAACAATGTGCAAAGCAATGCACATAATATGCGTAAGGACAGTCTTCAAGAAACAATGCTGCAAACAATGTGCAAAGCAATGCACATAATATGCGTAAGGACTGTCTTTAAGAAACAATGCATGCAACCCATTGTAAATACCTCTCATATTGCTTGGTCCATCGTATCCTTGACCATAAATATTTTTCACTTGAAGATTGTACATAGTAAGCACTTTACGTATCTTATTTTTAAGAGTTTGTGAGGTAGTGTTCAGAACACTCACAATCTTAAAAAACCTTTCCCGAATCATACTTTGACAATCAACAAATCTCAAAATAATGGACATTTGTTCCTTACTGGAGATGCCTACCGCTTCATCAACAAGAATACAATAATTTGAATCACCAAATTCTAAATGTATTTTGTCTCTGACTTTGTTACCAAGATTACTTAATATTTGCTTTTGAATTGTTGGACTTATTACTCAGCATTTCCAGGAGCATTCAACACTACTTTGTCAACCTCCACACTCATTCTTGAAAAGAAATTGATAACTTCCTTGACGTATCCATCATTCATTGACTTCATAGATTCATCATGACCTCTTAAAGGAGCACCTTGATTAGCTAGCAATCTAACACTTTCAATTGACTCCTTAAGCCTCAACTGATTATCTTCCACATCTTTAGATGATTACGAAATAAAAGATGCTTCAATTTGTTTGTTCAGGTTCATCAAACCATCCCCTTTTTGCATTGCTTCATTATGGGGAGATTGAATACCTCTAACACGCCTTACGAATGCATTATCACAAGCAATAATCCTCTTCCAGGCTTTAAACCCATCTCTAGTGAACGGTGTACGTGTAAGGTAAGGATCTTGGGTATCAAATAAGAAACAAGGGAAGCAATATGCACTGTTAGACTCAATTGAATACTCAAGCCATGGATTATCCTTGAACTAAGAAAACTGAAATTTACGTTGTTGAGTTCCATGTTGAGTTAAGGGATATGGACCCTCAGATTGACATGGACCCACATAAGCATAGGCTCTTCTAACATAATCACGTTCATTCAACGGATATTTCCATATAATACATGTGACACCCGAAAACTTCGTATGTCGTCTTGCCCGCACGATAGACTCATCATGCGAGACTTCAACATGAAATCTCGAGGTCGTGTTGCTAAACCAACTAAACAAGGGACAGGTACTTGCTAAGCACAATGGCGCCCATCGAACAAATGAGCTAAACAAGCTCTAACCAGAATATAAATCCATAACGGCGATACAAAACAACAACTCAAAACTGCAGAAGTGAATAATAAGAGGGAGCCTGAGCTATCAAGCTCCAAGCTTACACAACCAAGGATATAGTAAATCTCTCGGTCTAAAAATTCAAACCGCGTGATGCAACATTGCGCACGTACAACCATACCACCTGTTATATAAAACTTGAATGTAAATTAACCAAGTCATCGGCGACGTTACAATCGGAACCCAACACTATACCAAGAGTCTAGAACTCTACACAACCATAAGTCAATGACTAAACATGTCGGACACAACAACAACAATGATACATAATGCCCCGAGCCACTGCTCACTCGGGAGACAACTAAGATACAAATAGAATGAGGTACAAAAGCCTGACAGTATTTGTCGATTACCGAAATACTACAATAACTACAACCCATAAAGACAACCCAACGGTAAAGTTTATATAACTTTACAACTGTCGTTCCTCATATGGATATAACGATAGATAAAACGAAGATAGAAATAAGACTCCACGAGTTAATACTCGTAAGAGTGGGCTACTACCAACGCGAACTACTCGACCGACCTCTACATGAACTAACGAACGAGCTGCGCACAGCTACATTGACGATCTACTTGACCTTTATGGGAGCTATTGATAACACTGCACACTAAAGAAACTAAAGTACGGAGTGAGTCATAATGACCCAGTAAGTTACGACAAATAACAATATAGCATGATAATATATATTCAGCTATAAATAATTATGGCAATCTATCAACATAATAAATATTATAAACAAGTACCACATAATAATAGGTACATAAACCAAAATAACACAAATCCACGTAGCACGGTGATGATCACATAAGTGCTCACAAACAAACCATATGGACCAGGGTGTGCTCCTCTAATCCCCATCCGTCGTGTTGCTCCGGCAATACACGTGCAAAACCAAATTGTGCCCTCGAGTCCCACTCAAGTCACATGTGCCCTCGATACCCATCTCGTGGTATCGACGTCCATGAGTCCCACTCAAGTTCCATAGCTTACCAAAGTCGCATGAATTGTTACAATAGTGGGGCGACATCATCACTATGGCCAACAGTAGAGGGGTGTGTGTAACAACCTGTCTCTGATACGTTGACCCATAGAGATCACGAACTTTAACATTCATGAAGGCGATGCGTCATCCCATCATCAACAAAACCAATCAACAAATATGCCAGCTAGACTTCAAATGCAATGCATAAGTAGATATTTACTCGAACATCCAAAACCGACAAGGCCCCAAAAATGGGAACCTCATCCATATAAGTAGATCTTATGATTTTACCTTAAAACGTTACCAAACACATATTGGATGGTAATCAAAAACACATCTCAAAACTACATATTTAGTCTTAAATCACACAACCATATCAATCATATATGGACATATTTGCAAGTATCCTCAAATATAACTTGACTATATATTTAGTCCAAGTATCCAAACATTGGGGTACACAATGATCCCAAAACCATAAACATACTTAGACTATTAATTAATCTAATTCACATTTACATAATGTGACTACACATTTAGTCTATTAACAATAACACATCGAGGTCCTCCAAGATCCTCAACTCATAAGCAAGTAAAGACTATTAAGTTAGTCTATACACGTTCATATCATTAGGCTATATACTTACCCTCCAAACATAACCATATCGGGACTCTCTATATAGCCCAACAATCTCATATTGAGGTCCTCTAAGATCCTCAACTCACAAACACGTGTAGACTACTATGTTACTCCACAAACACCTATATCATGAGGCTACATACTTAGTCTTTAATATAACCCACTCATTAGCTCATAACCATCGTGTATTAGTCGTTACACTCAAAGTCACTCTCAAAGTGTAAACAAGACTATCCCATAGTCAAACACACACGAGTACCCATAAGTGCACTCAACCTTAACTCGTATGGAATGGTAGTCCAGCCATCATCTCAAGTGTAGACTACTACATTAGTCCATAATCACCAATATCATGAGGCTACATACTTAGCCTTTATTATAACCACTCATTATCTCATAACCATCATGTACTAGTCGTTACACTCAAAGTCAAGCTCAAAGTGTAAACAAGACTATCTGATAGTCAAACACACACGAGTACCCATAGGTGCACTCAACCTTAACTCATATGTGCAGACACCCCAATTTCGTACCCCTGGTATGTAACATTGACATGAGATATCAAGACCTGTTAAAACTTAACAAATGTCAAGTTACAGGGTTTAAAAATGCAAAAGACAAAGCAGGATGCGTAAAACAGTGAAATGCAGGGACCAGAGTGTCCAAAAAGGAGGTAAAGATTGAAGGCTGGCGCTGCCACATCACCTTCTGGGCGCGGCACCCAAATCCCTTGGTGTTAGCACCCAGAGCTGCAACAGTGCATTACGATTTGAGATTTAGTACAAGCCTTCAAGCGCGCGGTACAAGCTAGTGAAGCACAATATAAAAATCAGAAATCCCAGCGGTGTCCCTCCTCTCGCCTATAAATAGAGGAGCCCAGCTTCAGGAATTCACACACTCTCACACAGTAACACACAGTCAAAAAGCCATAAAACGTTGTGCGTTTGTTTTACGCAGTGAGAGATCGTGAGAATAGTGAGTTCCCCCTCCTATAAAGCCTCGAAGTTCTGCCAAATCTCCTCCAAATACAAAACCAACCGGTCAAAGTGAGCCTTAGCCCCCCAGCTAGGTTTTCACCCTATTCCCCCAGTCCAAAAATCTCAAAAAGAGCAGTTGCTCTGCCCGAGTAAAAAGACCAAATTAAATCCGCCAAGAGCAAGCAATTGTTTTGCCCGATTTCCGCCAACAGCAAGCAAACAACAGAAAAACGCAAACAGTTGCTCCGCCCGTTTGACGGTACATAAAAGCAACTTTCGGAAGCAGCCATTCTGCCCGAACCACGGCAGCAGTAAAAAGACTTCCTCTCCCGGAAGGACAGAGCGAGCACACCAACGCTCTTAAAGGTGAGCCTTTAAGAGTTTTATTTATAAAAAAAAATTTCCATCCGGACCAATGTAAAAATATAAGTCGTTGTGCTGCACGGGTCTATTTAGAAAATAACATTAAAAAGAGCCATTATTATGGTCAAATATTTTGAAATATATTTGTAATTACTAGAAAGAGATAGTTGCAAGTCTGTAAATAATGTAAACATGGATATATTTGCTTTTAATGCTTTATTTATTTGCTAGATAAATATAACAAAAAACATACTTTAGCCAAAAACTGTTTTAAGACCGAAAAGGCGAGTTGGGTGCCTAGCACCTTCCCAACTCGTAACTTAGCCTCCGAACCCGTTTTTACAATATCTGGTTTATTTTTGGTTTTTCTTTGTTTCTTTCTTAAAATAAAGATGTCGACTCTGTCAAAACATTTTGGATCACAGTGAGGCCCGCAACATCGTTTCTTGCACTTTTCCATTTTCCCTTAAACAAGGGAGACTGGGAATAAAAGGGTGATGCATTTTCTGTATCTTGTTTTCCCCTAGACAAGGGAGGATGAGATACAGGAAGCCCAAAGCACTCATAGCGATCCAAAATAGGCCCTAAGGCAATTTTCGAAAAGTCCATAGTGAGGCAGGGCGTGTTCCCACACGCTCTCGCAACATCCTTTTTTTTTTTTTTGCACTTTTCCGTTTTCCCCTAAACAAGGGATGATGGGAATGAAAAGGGTTATGCATTTTCTATATCTTATTTTCCCCTAAATAAGGGAGGGTGAGATACGGAGAAACCTAAAGCTCTCATAATGGACCAAAAATCACTCGGTGACCGAGGCGTATTCCACACGCTTCTTGACAACATCCTTTCCGCATTTTTAATTTTGTCTTCCCCTAAACAAGGGAGGATGGAATGGAAAGCGTGATGTCCCTTCTGCATGCCGCGTTCCCCTAAAAAAGGGAGCGCGAGGCGCGGGAGACGACCTTCCGGGGCACCGACAGTGGCGACTCTGCTGGGGATATCGTTTTTATTTTATATAAAAATAGAGGGCTAGACTCAATAATTTTTTAGTTTTTATTTAGTTTCTGGCTAAAGTATGGTTGTTATATTTCTTTAGCATTATGAATATTGCGTTCCTATATATCTGTGTATATATTTGTAGATATGATCCTCTATCTTGCAGCAGTCTCGTTCCGGTTACCATTACAGGTATATTTTCAAAAAAAAATAATATATATATATATATATATATATATATATATATATATATATATATATGTATGTATGTATATGTGTATATATATATTTCCGGGCAGCATAATAAAAGGGCTGGGGCTTTATTTTTATTATCGCTTCATTTCTGCTTTATATTATAATTCTGTTCATTTTATTTTTATTACACAAAATATGTACATATTTTCTTTCATTCTTTCATTTTATTTCGGGGGACTAGGATAAATATGTAATTAATAGGAATAGATAGATTCCCCATTTTTCTTTCTATTTCTTGATGCGATTGGTTGCTTGCTCGCGCTCAAACTAAAAAGCTGAGAAAATCTACAAAGAACAGAAAGACAGACCATATCTGTTTTATTTCTTGCTTTATAACTAAAAAAAAAGATTTTACTGTTGTTTAGATATTGCACACACGTGCACGCACGTAGGAATATTACGAACTGTTACCCTACACTGTGGCCAGCCTACCCCCTGCATCAGCCAACGTTAAATAGAATATAGTTTCTCAGGACACTTCATGGACCGATCGGTTTTTATATCTCTGAGTTATTGACCAGTCCTTATGCATAAAAAGAAGCCAAAAAAAAAAGTAAAAAAATGATGAATAAATATGCACAAGGGCTGACCAATGATTTTCTGATATTCGACCTTGACCATTTTGAATGATGGATCCCGGAAAGAGTATAGGCCCTTCGCCTAAGATCAGTCCGATCTTGGGTAGTCGAAAGGCAGGTGAAATACGAGGGTCCTATACTCTTGAGAAAGAATCCACTATTCCAGGAATAGTCCTGAGGCCGTCAAAACAAAGTGGGTGCTTGTCCGATCAATTGTAATGAAAATGAATAATAATAATAATAAATACTAATAAAGAGACGCTATACTCCAAACCCAGAAAGCCTTCAGCTAACACTTTCTGATACCTCCAAAACCTTTTCCTCAGAAACCTGCCAAAGTTTGGAAAGGCAGAGATAGTACCGGTCGTTTGATATGGAAAACAGGCACAGAGGTCAGATCGGAAAATATCAGAATCGGTTAAGAAAATACATATTTGGACGTAATGGACAAAATGAGCAGCTTTATATGGTATCGATATGGGGCTCCTGTTCGCTCCTACTCGACCATGCAAAGAATGGTTAGATCAAAAGTTGGATGCACAGAATGATCACATAATGAGCCAAATGACAAAACTCGTGCAAGGTCCAAAACCCAGTGGTGAGGGAACCTCTTTCCCTGTAGCCCTTCAAGAAGCATCTACTTCTCATGCTCCTCTAAACCCAAATCCTCAGCCAAATACTAACCTTCCACCAATCGCCAGCGCCCCAATCACCAATTTCTCACCAAATACACATTATTACAAAAGTTTCAACCCTTTTTTGCCAAACCCAACATGTCTTCTCCTAAATACCAATATACCCCAAAATCCAAATAACCTTCCATTTCCCATTGTCAATCCACTCCAAAATGACCCACATATAGACCCCAGGAGCCATATCTAGCTAGGAAAAGTAGCAACTTATTTACCCTTCAATAATCCTGGTCATCAAGCAGAAGCCGCCAAAAACCCACCTCTCCAAAATCCTTAACAGAACCCTTACCAAACGCCTCCTCAAAATCCTTAACAAATGCCACAGCTAGAAATAAACCCAGCTTTCCCCAATCCTTCCAACATATACCGAAACCCAGCACCTCCTCCCACAAAATTAGAGGCAGATATGGAGAACCAAAAAAATATGATGCACAAGCTTTTGAACAAAGGGGAATTTTCTACGCGAGCATTTACGCTAAAACCTTCAGCCATACTACCCTCAAATTTCAAAATGCACGACATAAAAAATTCGATGGGACTGGATGCCCTATCTCCTACCTAAAATCTTATTCTACTGGTATGCAATCAAGAGGGGCTAGTTTCGAAGCAATGACCTCCAATTTTCACCTTTCCTTGATAGGGGCGCTACAGATGGTTAATGCTAGCGGATAGCGACACAATGGGTACTTGGGACGAAATAGGCGATGGGTTTTAGAAAGGTACAAAGATAATACTACCCCCGAAAATAAAAAAGATATTGAATCATGCACCCAAAAGGAAAAAGAAACATGTGCTAAGTTTGCAGCAAGGTGGAAAAGAAAATTAGCCCAAACGCTCGACAAACCTGATCTGGCTGAGTCATGCAGAATGTTCATCAAGAACTTCCATCCCATTTACCTGGAACACATGCGGTATCTCCCCTATAGCAATTTTAAAGAAATCGTGGAGATAAGAGTCCGTATTGATGAAGATATACGAAAAGGATCCCTAGAAATTGGTACACCTCCAGTTTGTTCTACTATTACGGATCGGA